>JAOEHY010012458.1:8013-18895 GCA_025447955.1 Psilopsiagon aurifrons
CAAGTCAAAAACACAGTGCTGCACCAACTACTAAGAAGGAGAAAAATGACTGCTACTGCTGAACCCATGACACACCTGAAGAGCCCTTGCAGGAGATTAATTTCTGCGAAGGTTTCTCAGTAATCAGGGAAGCTCCCCACATTGCCACACCATTCTTTTCTGAGCTACCGGGACTGTTGAGAGCAATTTTGGCTTCTTTCTGCATCATCATTCATGGCAGGTGTGTTTCTAATGAGCCATTAGCTGAACAGGAAAAGAAAGCGCAGAAACAATCAATGTCCTTCAAGATATCACTTTACGAGTTTTCCATAAATCTGTCTATATTCTTCAGATTAGTACTCATCAGACCAATTTTTGCCCCCAAGTTGCTCCTACCTTAAACACATCCAAATAAGAGGAGAAATGATCCTGTTCTGCTTAAGATGTTTTATAGATGTATTTCCCATTGTACATTGTAAAAAGACCTACCTTTTTCCCTTCTTCAGGTACCCACTAAGAGGAAAATTCACAGTAGAAGAAAAGGTCTTACAATGCTTCTGCGGCTGTTCCCACCTCTGCATACATGGTGGGAATAACAGCTGATGCTCCATAGCTGGGACTGAGGGAGAACTAAACACAGCAGAAGTTCTGGGCATACAGTCTCCTGTGGCCAAAAACCATTGAAAAGTAAGTGTAACAGATCCTAATAAAATAATTTTATGGATGGGAATGAGGCTAATGAATAGATTACTGTCCATGAGAAAACAAAACAAAAACCACCAAAACCACAGAAATGTTATAATTAAGAGTATTCTAAGGTGGTATAAGTAAGGTACACTAGTGTTCTGTTCTGAGTGATTTGTTCCTAAGAGTCAGCCCTGCTCCTGTCTTTGCCAGACTTTTTCCTTTTTATAAGAAATGGGCAAGTATGGCTGAGTTTTCCAAACAAAGGCATGAATTTGGAATAGCTGTCAGCACTATAGTTCAAGCTTTTCTGCCTGTTGCTGCTGAATGCATGGCATGGTGTGAAAAATGAGTACTGCAACCCCACCAAAGTCAGGGGAACTGAGTGTCTTGCAGAAATAAGGCCAGCACAAGGAACAGCAAAGAAACACTTGACCATCTCAGCAAGAAAAAAGTCGTCCCTGTGTTTTTCATTCTTCAGCTGAAGCATACAAAACTAAGTTCTTCTTAGAGTACAGCTATCAGTGATAAATGCTGTTCCACCTATCTTCTTCCCATCTTATCTTCAAAATGGTCTATTCTATTTTATGAGACCCAGTTACAACTTTGTTATTCTTTGAATTGCTGTAAAACTGAACAGCCTCCATATGTTCAGAGCAGCTTGAAATTAGCATACCCTGAACTTGAAAACGGCAGTCTATTAAAAATCTGGACATCTTAAAACATGCCATCTGGAAATCTGCATATGTTAGTCTCACACAGTGGGCTTTAGATGCTAGGGTCAAATGGAGACTTCTAGTTATCCCAGAAAAGATATTTGTTACCACTCAGCTGCAGAACTCCAGAGAATTCTTATACTGTCTTGGAAAATATTATATTACTTCACACTTAATCTTATGCTGTTTTCAGTATAAAGAAAATGAAAACAAAAAAAAAAAATCTAAGATTTGCTATGTTATAGACACTCAGTTGGATTTCTCAATTAGACTTATAGCTACAGCACCAATAAAACTCTGAAGGTAGGAATATGAAAGTTTTAATCCAAACTCAATTGTATTTTGCTATGCTAATAGTTTCATTTTGTGACATTTCCATCAAACCATAGGCCTGCTGGAGAGTCATTTCTGCTTAAATGCATTTTTGTTCTATCCCATTGGAGGTGTAAGGAGCAATGCTTTCACAGGAATACGAAGTAGAGATGAAGATTGGGCTTGTATCTCTTCCAAAAATCAAAAGTCTTGAAATAGATCACTGTTTTCCACTCTACATATCTGTCAATGCAAAGACAGGTCTCTATTTCATCCAAGTCCCTATTTGAAAAATATGCTGCGCAAGCTGAGGTCTGGTTTCCATTTTAATAGCAAATATTCTATCAATAACAACCTTGTACATGAAACAGGAGCTTTTCTATTCATGTTATAGAAATCAAAGTGATTGAAGCACAAAAATTACTCCTGACAAGTAGACACAGGACAATAGATTCTAGCAGATTTGAAGGGCTTTTTGGAAGTGGCACTGCTGAAATAAATAGAATTTAAATTATTTATATTGCTGCATACAAGATGCAAAAGCATTATTAACTAACACAACAAATTTGGCTCAGTGCCTTCAGTTGGCTACCTGAGGGATCAACTTGGTGCAGAAGTTGGGATTCTACTGTAGGGGCAGGCACCTTTACTGTAAGAGCAGCTGCTCATAGGTGAGGCATGTGGCTGAACACTGTAGTCAGTAGAGGTTTAGCATAGTTGCATCATGCCCATGGCCCAAGCAGGTACAAAAAATGAGCTAGGAAAGATCATCTTTCTTCCTATAGCTGCTGAGGCCAGGAGGGCATCTTAATCAGATTTCAAAACCCATGTTTAGGTAAACAAATATAGTTTCTTCATCAAAGAAGTCAGTGATGCTTGACTGAGTGGAAGCTCAGTATCCACTTTAGGATGGGATGAGTCACCTATATCCCTTTGAAGGCTTTGAGTAGATCTCCATTGATATAATGGGATCTTAAACACCTAGCATATAGGAAGATATCTATAAGAAAGATGCCTACATGCATGCATCTGAAGTCAAATTAGTCCAGAGGTGCATTTTTCTTTCCTCTAAATACAGAGAAAGCTTACCTCATTATCTTAATCTGGATACCTGCTACAGGAACAGCCAATATGGGGAGTTGAACCACCACTGCCAGCTTGCCATATACTTTCCAGTTTAGTCCAGCTGTCCTTTATATCAGACATACTTCATGTAAAAATAAGAAATAACAACTTATTATGTTGAATGAAGAAATAAAAATTATTATGTTACTCCCTAGTGAAAATGTAATGGAAATACCACTTCCTGCAGCTACCAGAGCTTGGATTAAAAGTCCAGAAGGTGATTGACCTTCATGTCTGTGCTGGTGCCAGGAGTCTGAATTTTTGGTTTAGAGATGAAACAGCAAAAATTGTCCAAAAGCCTTTAATATATGCTTTAGTAGTAAGTTGATTTTCCAGATGCTATTCTATAATAATCATGATTCCATTGTGCTAGAGAAAACATACAGGTGTAATCAAACTTTCTTTTGATCATAAAGTAGCTATTACCAGACTTTTTGTTATTATGAAATACCTCCACAAGAGTAGTCTGCTTCATGTGATTTTCACCACTGAAGATACTCAGGAAAACCTGGAAGATCTGTTATCTGACATCTTGACTTAAATTATTCCCCATGCACTGCTTTCACTCTCTCATAGACCTGACCAACTAAGACTGTTTTTTTCTGGATGCTAAAAACTTGATGGAGTGCCGATAAAGGACTGTTTTCTCAAAGGGTTTGGCAGCTGCCATTAGTTGGACTTTAATGACTCTGCAATCTGCTGTTTACAAACAAGCAGCCTGAGTGGCAGCACGTATTCTCCATACCACACACATCTTGGTAAAATCATTCCAGCTTTGATTCACAATCTTCAGCAAAACTTCTCTGATGCTTTAGCTGTGCTCCTTCCAGTCATAAATATTTTGACAACATCCTTTAGTATCTCAATCTCAAATATCAGTCAGATTCATCTGTCATTTAAAAGCACATCTGGCTTGTTTGCTCAGAATGGGTAGGTGGTGTGCCTTCAGTAACTGGTGTCATTAGAAAATACCAATATGACCAGAAAGCAGATAAAAGATGAAGAAGAGATGTGAAAGACTGGAGAAAATTAAATAATATAAAGCAAGCTATTGAAGTCTCGTCACCCGTTCTTAGAAAAATGAAGTCAGGAGAAAAGGGATGAAAGTGAGAGGCAGACAACTTAAAACTGCTTTTTTCTGCAGTGTTTAATTGCCAAAAGACGCTCTTCACATCATTTTCCATGTTATCTCTGGTATGTGTTTGGTCCTCAAAGCAGAGTTGGTTTCCTATGCTTTAGGAAAGTTAATTGCATCTTACAGGCACCTATTGCGAAGGATTATGAAAAAAATGGGTTAATTTGGCTAAGATATCCATACATCGAGAAAAATATTACATGTGGTTCAGGAAAAGAATCAGAATAAGAATTAAGAAGATGCTACATCAACAAACAGGAGAAAAAGCAGTAGGGACGTCTTTACAAGTGTCTAGTACTGCCTGATATGAGAGATGGTTTATACTACTGAATAAATAATACCTATGTTTTTGCTTCTTATTCCTGTTCACTGGCAGAACAGCCAGTGGCGTGCCAAAGGAAAGAAAGAAAAGAACACTTAGAACTGATTCTCTGGAGTCTAAAACCATCCACTTCACTAAGGAAAAACTCATCTTAGGGTACAAAATATTCCGGCTCCTTGCAGCATTACTGAAGATACTAACGGAGTTACAAGTCTATGCTATCTATCCATTTTCCAGTATGGGATTCTTGGTTTCTCTGGGCAGTGACTATGAATTCTGAAATTTAAAAAAGGAAAACTCTTTCTTGACTTCTTGATGAAAACATACTAGAAAGCCAGATTTTGTACTCACTTCTATGGAGAAGTAAATAAACAAGAAGTACTTTTTCCATGTATTTTCTGCACCAGTGATCAAACTCCTGGGCAGTGAAACACAAAAATCTGCAAGGTTTCCTATTGCTTATCCATTCTTAGAATGGGAAAGAGGGAGCAATGCAGAGCAGACTGAGCACTGGATCCATGCTTTGACTCCTCACTTTAATCCACGCACCAGCAAAAGCAAGATTTATTTGCTGTTTTCTGTATTTATTCCCCCTGTGCCCTGTAACAAGGAGGATCTATGATTTCATGCATCAAAGGGAATGACAATAGTGCCAGGGTCATAGATCTGATGTTTTGCCCCTGCTCCATGCTATGTCTAAAGTCTGAATCTATCTCATTGTGATAGATTTGCCATTGCCAACATGCTGAACATTAGTGACTCCATCTTCTGCCCACTTTTTGGAGCCATGTTTAAGCAATAACGACATCAATATTAATCAAGTTATTAATGTAAATAAATTAATAATAATTAATCATAATAGATATTATACATATGAATCAGTGACGTTGGGTGTCATGTGCTATCAGGAACTTTTTACCACAATTGGAAAATGATTGATTGCACTATCCCAGTTATGGAATTGCATTCATATCCCCATGGAAAACGAACAAGAAAAACACCAGACAGATATATTCAGGAAAATGTAACCTTAAGACTTCTGAAACTGGCATAAATGAAACTAAATGAATTTATTTTTGAGAGAGCAACCAGCCTATGAGTTGATCTGAGCTACCTACATTTTGTGTATTTATATATTTTATAAATATATGTTTACATTTGCATGGTGGTACAGATGTATCATTTTGCATGAGTACAAAATGATTTCCTATCTCCAGTATGATGATGGGACAGATAATGATAGATTCATACTTATGAGGTGGGAAGGCAAAAAGTGTTGATGAAACTGAGCATGCAAGTTTAAATGCTATATTTGTAATTAATATACAATGCTAAAATATGGCATCATATTTTATATCATATTTGAATGAAAACAATGCTGATTGCTAGAAAAAACCCTCAATCTTAGCTTAACTAAAAGACATGAACATCATGTCCTAAGAAATTAAGCATTACATGAAAACCAGAAAAATGCCTTGACTTCTTTTCATTTCCTTATTCTGTATTATTAAACCAATCACAAATAAGTATTAACCCACTTCTACCACAGATCAGAGCCAATAACTGCCATATACTGGATGCAGCATACATATGTGCTATACACAGTAACAACTGAAGGCACACTGTAACACAACCTAGAAAAAGGGTGTTTGGCAGTGGCGCTAGGAAAGGCTTCTACAAGCAAACTAAGACTACCAAAATTATCTACCTCATCACAATCAATATTCCTATACTTAGATCTCTGTGCTAATTTGTGCACACATTTAGCAAATCAATATAGAGAAGGATGTATTTTGAATCATAGCAAAAAGTTTGGCACTGGAGACAGTAACCTAATCTTTTGGATGTGAAAATAGGTCTGTTCATCTGAAAATCTGAATGAAATATTTGGAACTAGTGTTCTGTGAACCTGAAATCTTCCCTTTTCAAACGAGTTAAACAGCAGCACTGCAGCTTCCCATAGTTGCCAAACTATTATTATTATGATTTATTTTGCTATGGCTGAAAATTTTTTTCAGCTGCACAACCCACAGCAAAGACTTAGTTCTGCTCCATAAAGCTGGCAATGTCTAACAAAATGACACAAAGACGTGGGGAAGAGAGGATTTCCTGGAATTAACAAATGAGGAAACAGCTTGGTTTCTATTAAAACATTTATTGGGATGAAAAGAATAATTCACTGATCAAACTCCTCCTGATCTCAGTCTCTGGGACCACCAGACCATGGGTCTCCACAGTAATCTTCTCTACTGTCATACCAGTAGCAGTCTGGTGGAAAAAGGAGGGATCTGGTGAGGAAGCTTCAGTGAAAGAACTTTACAGAGGTAGGGCTAAAATTTAGTGATCGCCTCTCCCAGCCTAGAGGGAAACTCCCATGTCCTTCATGTTTCTTCTCCATGTTTATAAGTCCCTACCTCCCACTGCTTTCCAACACTGGTAAAGCTGAGCAGATGCAGCACTGCACTGTCTTGCCCTCTTGTCCTCAGTGCACTCCTGGCTCATTCATGCACCTGAGAAGGAGAATTTCTCACAATACAGTTTTGCTCAGAGCAATCCTGATGGGAACAATCCCTCCAAAGGTACGAAGGAAACATGAACTATAGGCATTGTGAAACATAGCCTGGAAATACAGCTGAATGTACCACAAACTACTGATACTAATTTAAGGATTATGGACTTTTAAATGTGTTTTCCAACATTTTGGTCATTAAGACTCATATTTTTAGCACATCTCCAAAATCAGTTGGCCTAAGTTTTTTTTTCCCTTCTCTCTTTACTTCATATAAAAGCAAATATCTCCCACAATCCCCTACCTCCTGAAACCAGAATTGAAAAATACTACTTCTGAGGCTCATGTGGAAAAGCAGTAGCCATGTCAAAGCAGCTCTAGAGAGCTATTGATCCATCCTAAAATAAATCTCCCAGGTAGGTTGATGAGATTTTCTTCAAAAGGAACCTCCTTTATATCTACAGAGAATTCAGTAGCTACCTGGTTTAGACCCCTGCTTAGGAAGGTAAAGTTGGGTTGGAGGAACTCCACCTCCAGATCAAGTAAATGCTACGCATTCATGCAATATTAACATGTGATTTTTTACTTTTGCTTAAAAACAATACTATTGCTTAAGCTTTTGCACCCACCCACTGCGTGCAGAGAAATGCTCAGTCTCTGGAGTGCCATTACCACTACTATGTTTTTAATGGCAGTGTGTGCCAAGTCAGGAGAAACACAGCACAGAACAGTGGTTGTTCAGCTTTCTCTTTTTCTAAACATGTGCAAACTAAGACATTTATTCCACAAGCCTATGCTGTGCCCTAATAAATACTATGTGATTTGAAATTTTAGCACTTGGGCATGTGAAAGTTAGTTGAAGGAGATAGTCACATGTAGGGCTTGATTATAGTGTTTTAACACTCAACCGAATATCCAATGTTTAGCACAGTAGCTGGAGTGCTTCTTTTCATGTCATAACAGAGGTTGCCCTCAGATAGTAATTACAGCCTTCCTAATAAAAGGGAAGGCATTTTAGAACTGCCTGAAAAGTTCAGAAGCTAGAGACAAAGTTCGAAGAAAGAGTTTGCCATCACTTTGAATGTGGCAGTTTGCTGCTTGAGTTGCTGTGCAGCAAAATGGCAAATCTGCCTTGAAAACATTTCCTCAAACCTGGAGGCATAAAATAAATAAACAAATAAAAGCAAAAAAACAAGCAGCTGGGGAAAAAGAAAGTCTCCAGCATATCAAAAATCACTGCAAAGTTAATGTCTCTGCAAAAATATACAAAACCAGTTTGAAGAATCATCACATGATCTTTCAAAAGCAGAGAAAGGCATAATGAAATGGAGGTGCAGAGTGAAGCATATTCTGCAGAGAAAGTTCAGAGCCAAGCTGCCCCTACTGAGTTCAGTGGTTAAGCATTCATAGCTTTGCCCAGGAGCAACATGTGCCAATACTAGCTATATTTTCTAGTAATATTTCCAAATGCACCTTATTGGGGATCTCATGAACTGTTAATGGTGTAAGTCTGTGCTTTTTGTACTTCAAGAACCACAGAATCTCAGAATGGTTTATGCTGGAAGAGACCTTACAGCTCAAAGAGTTCCAAACCCCTATCATGGGCAGGGACACCTTCCACTAGCCCAGGTTGCTCAAAGACCCATCCCACCTGGCCTTGAACACTGCCAGGGATGGGGCATCTACAGCTTCTCTGGGCAACCTGTTCCAGTGTCTTACCACAGTGAGAATTTATTCCTAATATGTAATATAAATAGATAGACATATAGATAATGTAAGTGTTAAGATATCTGACATGACTAGAAATAGGTACTTAAAAAATCCCTGATCAAAAACTATGTGCGGTTTTATGCGGTTTAGCGCACTAAGTTACAGATCTGCATCTCTCTCCTGTCTTTGAAAATTCCAGGAGAATTTCATTTCTGATCTTTTGTATTTCTATTCTTCTGTTCTGACTTTCAAAACTATTTAACAGTGGCCAGCAACCTCATTAAGAAATGTCTTACAAATTGCAATATATAGAACTTCTAGTTTTACCTTTGTAGATTTCCAGGGATTCTCTTTTATTTTTAAACTGACAGTACAATTAACAGTTCTAAGGCCTCAGACTTTATCATCTGCTTCATAGCTGGAGAGGACTGTCCATGTCTATTTTTTTATGGTAAGTATGATTGCTCCGATTTCCCTTAACTGGTTAAAAACTTACTCCATTTTTTTGCCACCTGTCTCCTTTGCCTATAGACGTTAAGTGACTAAATATGCTTTCCCAGATTCTATTCACTATGCAGACTCCTTTCTATTTTTCATTGGTTTGCATCTGCCTTTTTCTGGATTGCAGCTGCATCTTCAAATTAGGCTGTCAGATTTTGACGTATTTCTGTGCGAATAAACAGGGCTTTAATTTGCTGTGGTGTCTAGGCAGTGACACTGTGCCATGGCAGACACTCCTTGATCATAAAATTGGAACTTCCTACCCTTTTTGAAAACATGCCTTCCCTCATGCACAGCCCCCACGTGTCTTGCTAAATAAAGCTGTGTAGTTCTGCACTAAAATGATTAGCCCTTACAACCTGGCACTGCATTTCATGCTTCAATAACAATTACTTTGTTGATATGTGTGGCCACAGAAATATATTGACACATATTGACACCCTTAGGAAATCTGATGGCTGTTTGCTTTTTGATGTAGAGGCTGAAATATTGACCTTTAGGAGGCAGATGAAAGGTACTTTCAGATGTTTTGAACTAGTCAAGAATGTGCCATAGGGAACATCCATAGGGGAAGAATGAAGTAAGGAAAATGGGCTGCACTGTCAGAAACAGCGTAACAGACAAAGCCTGCTGAGGAGCAATACACAACATTTTTCTTGTAAATCCTTGAGCCAGCAACAGCTCTTGCGTGTCTCTTCATCCATGCTGATGGCACGTGTTCCCAGCTGCAAGACTGGGAGGGAGGCAGAGAACAGCCAATACATTGAATTTGAGCCATCTAGGAGAATAGGGATAAACAGGAAAAGCAGAGCCTTCCTCCCAACTTTGTATCACAGTTTCCAGGTGTTACTGGCATTATCGTTCAGGAAGATCTGGCCTTCAGAAATGCACACATGTGTTTGTGTACTTGTGTGTTGGAACTAGATGATCTTAAGGTCCTTTCCAAGCCTAACGCTTCTATGATTCTATGGTTCTATGTATAAAGTCTTGGAGATAGTTCAGCTGCAGGTTGCTGGGCAGTTTGGGGCTAGTGCAGAAGTCCATCCTCCCCACCACCACGGTGTTCATGCAATATCCAGATGTGGTGTGATAAGTTTATGGGGAAGAAAATGAGAGCACTGTGCAGCAGGATGCTGCTTGCAACCTGTAACGTTACAGATGTATGATCTAGCAGAGGCTTTGTTTTTGCTACACTGCAGTGAATGCTGTTCACACACAGCTACTTGCTTTAGATGCTTCCACAGATAAGCTCAGTGAGCACCTCTGTGCCTTACTCACTGTCTGAAACTGGTGGCTGCCCCTGCCAGCATCTCACTGGCTGAAAAGCAGCTGTCTGCTTGGTAGAGGTGGCCCATACCTGCTCAGGAGGTACACAGGCTGACACAGTACAGCCACAACTGTCTGTGCAAGCTCTATCTGATGGCAAGTATTGCCCATTGCTTCCTCTGCAGCACCCTGCATTTTTGCCATAATTTTATTTTATGTTATTCCATGTGCTTTCCAGTAAATGATCAAGTTTCTGGACAACTTGGAAATACATTCATATGCATGCATACACGTGTATTTGCCTGTACATACCAGGCATTGGGACGCTGCTGGGGAGGCTTTCTTCACAGATGCCTCTATACTACCTGTGCAGAGCTTCTGCCTCACAGCTGTTGTACGTGATGAAGGCACATGGTGCATGACAGGGTATTTGCATTCATAGAATTATAGAATACTTAGGGTTGGAAAGGACCTTAACATCACCCAGCTCCAACTCCCCTGACATGGGCAGGGACACCTCACACTAAACCATGTCAACCAAGGCTCTGTCCAACCTGGCCCTGAACACCACCAGGGATGGAGCATTCACAGCTTCCCTGGGCAACCCATTCCAGTGCCTCACC
>JAOEHY010012459.1:0-10417 GCA_025447955.1 Psilopsiagon aurifrons
AAGGTGCTTGGTGACAGCCAGCATGGCTTCACTAAGGGGAAATCCTGCCTGACCAATCTGGTGGCCTTCTAGGATAGGGCTACGGAACTGATGGACAGGGGTAGAGCAGTTGATGTCATCTACCCGGACTTGTGCAAAGTGTTTGACACTGTCTCACATGACATCCCTGTCTCTAAGTTGGAGAGACATCAATTTGATAGGTGGACCACTTGGTGGATAAAGAACTGACTGGATGGCCGCATGCAAAGGGTTGTGCTCAACGGCTCAATGTCCAGCTGGAGACCAGTAATGAGTGGCATTCCTCAGGGATTGGTGCTGGGACTGATCTTGTTCACATCTTTATTGGTGACATGGACAGTGGGATTGAGTGCGCCCTCAGCAAGTTTGCCAATGACACCAAGCTGGGCGGTTCGGTCAATACGCTGGAGCGAAGGAATGCCATCCAGAGGGACCTTGACATGCTTGTGAGGTGGGCTGATGCCAACCTGATGAAGTTTAAGCATGCCAAGTGCAAGGTTCTGCACCTGGGTCGGAGCAATCCCAGGCACAGCTACAGGTTGGGCAGAGAAGAGATTCAGAGCAGCCCTGTGGAGGAGGACTCGGGGGTGTTGTTCGATGGAAAAATGAACATGAGCCGGCTGCAGTGTGCTCTTGCAGCCCAGAAAGCCAACTGCATCCTGGGATGCATCAAAAGGAGCGTGACCAGCAGGTCGAGGAAGGTGATCCTGCCCCTCTGCTCTGCTCTTGTGAGACCTCACTTGGAGTACTGTGTGTAGTTCTGGTGTGTTCAACATAAAAAGGACATGCAACTGTTGGAACAAGTCCAGAGGAGGGCCACGAGGATGATCTTGGGACTGGAGCACCTCCCTTATGAAGACAGGCTGAGAAAGTTGGGGCTGTTCAGCCTGAAGAAGAGGAGGCTGCGTGGAGACCTCATAGCAGCCTTCCAGTATCTGAAGGAGGCCTATGGGGAAGCTGGGGAGGGACTCTTCATTAGGGACTGCAGTGAGAGGACAAGGGGTAACAGGTTCAAACTTAAACAGAGGAAGTTTAGGTTGGATATGAGGAAGAAATTCTTTACTGAGAGGGTGGTGAGGCATTGGAATGGGTTGCCCAGGGAAGCTGTGAATGCTCCATTGCTGACAGTGTTCAAGGCCAGGTTAGACATAGCCTTGGGTGGCATGGTTTAGTGTGAGGTGTCCCTGACCACAGCCTCAAGATCGTCACTAGATGATCTTAAGGTCATTCCAACCCTAACTATTCGATTATTCTATGTCCAAGAATGAAGCAATGTCAGGGAATTCAATTTCAGTGTTCTGTTTAAGGTAGCTGCAAAACCAATGTATGTATTTTGTTTCACTTCTCCATGTTAAGAGATTGCATATGAGCATACTTCCTTAATTCATTGTACATTACTGTAGAAATGAAAAGCAAGAACTGAGAACCTGCAGATGTTCCTGGTGAGAGGAAGTAATTAAGCAAAAGTAATTAAAAATCAATGTGATTAAAAATATATAATTTGAAGATATCAAAAACCCAAGCGACAAGAATAAAATCAAGTATAGCCATAAAAATATTCACATATGATTTCTTTTATGAACAGTGCATGCTGAATTAAAGGACTGAACAAATGTTAAGAAACGTTAAACTTAGTTTTTTTGTATGGCTTTCAAGCTCAGTAGGGACTTCTAAACAGGGAGACACCAAGAAACAAAAACCTGTATAACAATGCTGAAGGGTAACACACAGTGTTTCTGAAAAAGAATGTGATCTTATTTACCAGGGGTACTACCTCTCTAAAGCACAAGTAGAATACAACCCACCAGGGTTAGAGTTCCCAGAATATAGACTACAGTCTATGAATAGCGTAAATACAGTTTCTCTGTAGGAGAATGGAATTCATCCACCACCCAGTGACTTTCATAATTAAACACTGATTCTGCCATAGATGACAGTGTACACTGCTGTGTAAACAAGGACATGCATTACAGAGAAACAGAACTCGGCTAAATCTGCTCTAGAGGAATACATTTCTACCACCTACGCTGGAAAAGATTCTGTCTTACACTGCAGTAATGAGAGTAATGACCTTCCTCTGTAGACCAACCACTACAGCATACCTCATCTTCCTGCCTGATTAAAGATCAGTATAGTAAATACAAATATATTATTAATAAAAATTGCATTAGTCTTTAACTTCTCCCAAAATGGCAGTACACTACTACACAACTGATAGAAAAACATATCAGAAAGGGATATTGTACTCCTTCACAAGTAACAAGACACATTAAGGAACAGAATATATACAAAATGCAGATGTGCATATGATCAAACCTATCTTGAAAAGTCAACACTGACAAATGGTGTTCAAAATATTTGGTTATTTGATTACCATAAACTTCCCAAAGGTTTGATATGATGATTCCCCATGTTACACAGTTTAGGCTGTAATAGGTCACAATAAAATCCTGAAGAACCCTAAAAATCACTCATAAAAGTTGCTGTAAGATTTCTTAATACAATGGTAACAACTACTAAATGGTAATTTCTTAGTTTCATTGCTTTACTTTTTGTAAAGGAAAACATATTTCAGTTCAGTGGCAGCCGCATCCAGAAATCTGTTAAAAGTCTAAGTAACATATTACACTCTTGGTACAACCAGTGTTCAGTTACATATAGTGGGCATGCACCTTACTGACTATTAGTAAAGTGGAAAAGGGCAACTTTTTTCTTTCTTGTCTTTCAATTTCTTAACGTTAAATTAACCAGAAGTCATTTTCACTAACTCTTTTTTCTGCTTGACACAAAATTTCACTGCAAAACCATCAAGGAAATCAGGTATATTTATAAATCTGTCCCAGGTCCATCAAAAGCAAATCAACTAAAGAGTTCAGAGAAGCTGTGAAGCAAATTATGTAAGGAGATCAAACTGCTGTATAGCTTTCAAAAAGTGAAGCATGGTCTAGACTCTGTGAAAAGTTAAGTTAAAACCCCGTAAAAGCAATAACTCCATAAATGGATTCTGTTTGCAGACTGACACATGTAGGCCTTGTTGAATAAGCTGGTTTTAGAAGAAAATGCAACTCACTGTGAAATGAAATGGTTGAATCCTCTGCACCATTTTTCAGGATGTAGCAAAGTAGGAGGTGGATTTCTGAAAAAAAAAAAATACAAGGTTTTGGGGTTTAAAATGTTAATGTTTACTGGAATTACTGCACAGTCAACAAAGATGATACTTATTCCATTAGGGAGAAAATGCTTAAACTGTGTTCCCTTCAGATGCCTGTTGGGTGTTTCTCGCTGCTCTTTATTCAATGACAGTTCTCCTCTTTTCATATCCTTCTACTGGTTGACAAAAATCTTCAACATGACCTGCCAGTGTGCACTTGCAGCCCAGAAAGCCAGCTAGATCCTGGGCTGCAACAAAAGGAGTGTGTCCAGCAGGCTGAGGGAGGTGACTGTCCCCCTCTACTCTGCTCTGGTAAGACCCCACCTGCAGTACTTTGTTCAGCTCTGGGCCCCCCAACACAACAACGACATGTACCTCCTTGTGCAAGTCCAGAGAAGGGCCACAAAGATGATCAAAGGGCTGGAGCACCTCTCCTGTGAAGGGACTCTGAGAAAGCTGGGCTTTTTCAGCCTGGAGAAGAGTCCAGGAAGACCTCAGAGTAGCCATCTAGTACCTAAAAGGGGCCTACAAGAAATCTGGAGAGGGACTTTTTGCAAGGGCATGTAGTGATTGGACAAGCAGGAATGGCTGAAAGAGGGTAGATTTAGAGAAGATATGAGGAAGAAATTCTTTATTGTGAGGATGGTGAGACACTGGAACAGGTTGCCTAGAGAAGTTTTGGATGTCCTATCTCTGGAAGTGTTCAAGGCCAGGTTTGATGGGGCTTTGAGCAACCTGGTCTAGGGTAAGTTGTCCCTGCCTGTGGCAGGGGAGTTTGGAACTAGATCTTCAAAGTCCCTTACAACCAAAACCATTCTGTGATTCTTCTTTCATGTCAATACCTTTGAAGTTGGTAGTCCCCACAGCTCACAGTGTGCTTCGCAACATTTCCCTTTCAATTCATCCTGATTCAGGAAACATCAGCTGCTACTGGAAGATTAAGCTAGCCATCATAACACTTTACCCTAGATCACTGACTCTGACCACAATTTTTATGAGAATTGATATCTTCATCACTAGAACTACAAAACTGTCAACAACATGTAGGACTTTCAATCTGGATTTCAATCTGTATTTAGTTTAGATGA
Source organism: Psilopsiagon aurifrons (assembly GCA_025447955.1). NCBI lineage: Eukaryota > Metazoa > Chordata > Aves > Psittaciformes > Psittacidae > Psilopsiagon > Psilopsiagon aurifrons. Next base: position 4,258 of record JAOEHY010012459.1, read on the forward strand.
CTTTGTAAACTCCACAACTGTTAAAAATCATTGTTATTCTTAAAGGCACATTTAGCAGACAGTATTTTTATACTACGTAAAGATGTAAGATGGCCTTCCGTAAGGCTTTTAAGTTAAATGTTAGCTAACAAGAAATTACTTTCCTTTCTGATTGTTTCTGTAACAGTTAAATACACAAACATATAGAGCAAGGCCTATAGGTCATATTAAGTGGACCAAATTTTAAGTGACTCAAATTTAAGTGGACGAACTTATAGCAGGAAGTGTTCACAGATCTCCTGTTTTATTATACTATGTTATCTTCCAGAGGTTTTGTCTGCATTTTAAGATTTGAGAAGTACTAAAGCCTATTTAACCTTTTAAGATTAAACTTGTTTTATGAAATGTTAATGATTTGCCTTTTGCTGTGTTTGAGGTCTCAATGCAAAGGGTCACGTATTACTGAAATAGCAGAAAAAAAAATCACAAGACTTATTCTAGGACAGAAATTCGCTAACATTCTGGATTGTACCATCAATCACTTTGTTAATACCAGGGCCACATTCCACAGCATGCCACTACTTGGGAAAATCTCACAAATAAAAAGGCAAGTAGCATAAACAACATAAATTAGTGCTAATCTGCTTAGTAGTCTTGATATTTTCGTGAATAATCATTCAAAGGCTAGTTCTATTTAACAATTATCCTAAAAATCCAAACAAAATGGTTTAAAAAAAATTACAATGTGGCTTTATAATAGATGGACCATGTCTGTTCATCTGTAGCTATTCAAAACAAATGCAGACATCGAATTTCACTGGGGGTTGACATGCTTCCTGAGATATGTTACTACTTTTCTCTTTTGTTACAGGGGACACAGGGAACACAATTTTCTTCATGAGATGAAGAAATACAGAATGTTTGAGCTGCGCATCACTTTTCAAATTTATCATATGATTGGTTATTTTTAACTACAGTAATGTTTCAGAGCCGTCTTCCATTTACCAGCCTCAGATGTCCTTGCACATCACAGAATCTGTTTCTTAACAAGCATAAAAATAACTACATGAAAGTATTTCTAGTGATAGTCTCATAGAAAAAAAGAAAACAAATAAAACACAATAACCACAAAACAAACAAAAAAACCAACAAACAAACCCCCCAAAACTCACACCTTTAGAAACCTCTTGCTCTTTAATGAAAATGGTTATTGGTCCAAGCAACCCACATGCACGAATTCTGCAAACAGCTTTAAGGGACAGCCAGCTGGGGTTCATATATGTTTTTAGTCTTTATTTTGCATGAATGATACTCTATCTGACAGTCTGGATTCTGATAAGACCAATTATTTATTGTAATGTGAAGTACATTATATTTCGCTTTAAATCTTTTTTTAATGATACCAGCACTATCTACAGATTGTCTGCTGGGAAATTTTGAATTGCACTGCAAAGAAATTTGCTTTTTCTAAAGCTTACATATTCATGAATATGTAGCTTTGTCTCTTCTGTTCACACTGCTCTTAGTCTTTCCATGGTGGTAACAACAGTGCTTACAAAAACCATATGGTTTAGAGACTCATCTCACAAGGAATATCTTGAAAAAAGACACACAGATAGTTACATTAATTGCAAATATAATAATAGAAAGAGGTGGGATTTCATTATGGAAGAACAAACCAGCAGAAGGAATGCCACTCAGGAAATAAACTTAGTCATTTGCAGGTTAATTATTAATGGAGCAAGTCATGTTTTTAACCACATAGAATATGTATAAATTACTAAGCTACTAAGCTCTCACTGATAGTTACTCTCTTACAGGTGGGTGAGCCAAATCAACAGAACTAAGAAATCTGTAAATCTACTGATGCTTTCCTGAGCTTGATACTTCTGTATTTGTTGACAGAAGATGATACGTTATTCTTTGTGCCTTTGCAGTAAAAACCTAGAATTAGTTGTCTTCTCTAATTAAGCCACCAAACTGATGCTTCATCTGCAAATTGAGCAGATAAACATGACCAGAACCTTAATTCATTAGGATCTGTAAAGCACATTAGCTCCACTTGATGAAAAACATTACTTAACTACAAAGTACCAAGTCAGCTCACCTTTTTCTGGCATCACATCCATAAATGATTTCCAGAAATGAGCATAAGAGGGTCAACTTGCTACCTTCATTTTGCCTAAGGCACCACAAACTGCTTCATGGTGACAGCAAAAAACACCACGGCTTCCATAACACCTCTGTAGGTGGACTTCTGCAGTAAGTGCTCAAGTTCCAGGGTAACACTAAAAGCCAGGTATGCAAGAGCAGTCGCTCTTGCATACTTAGCTAATACGCACTTTAAGCTTTTTTGCAGGTCTGTTGCAGTTTGAAATACCTCACTACTTCAGCTCAAAGACCAAAATTAGGGCCATTGTGATTCCAGACTATGTTAAATTTGACATTGAGTTCTATGGCTTTTTTATACTTGCATCAGCCAGCATCACAGCAGTCCACCACAATCTGGCTGTTTCTGCAGTACTCAGAACACATTCACAGCTACCTCTTCCTAACTTGCCAACATAACTTATTCTACTCTTTTCATATAAAATTAGAATGCTCTGCATGCAACCCTTCAATCCTCCTTGCTACATACATAAGAAGCTGCAGGACAACACAGTCTCATTTTCTATTACAGGTGATTGAAATTGTGAGAAGTAGGTATGAATATTATTAGAAAAAGTGGGCTTGTCTTCTTTCATGCAAGATGAGAAGTCAACTCTTTATTTCCCAACTTTCTGTGTTTTTTCGTTTTATTCTTTCTGTAATTCATAATTAGTCACAGAACTACATGCTCGCTTTCCTTAGGCACATGCACTGGTCTTGTGAGGAGTTTTTCTACCCTCGTATTCAGGGCTTTCCACAGTCATGTTGTTTTTCACTGGGAATTTTGCTTCAGTGAAGACTGCAGGATCGAGCCTATACAAGACACCCATACAAAAACACAGTGCTGCTTAGAACATGAAGACATTAGCAAGCTTATCAAGCAAGAACTGCTGCTGAATTCTGAATGATACCCACATGGGTTTGTGCTAGAATATTTTAACCTGTCAAGCTTTATGTGCTCCCTGTCATTCAGTTTGCCTCCAAAGTCACAGCTGGTAAAACAAAATCGGTCATTTTAACCACAATAAGGCCAATGATGCAGCTCAGCGAGCACCACTCAGCCTTTACGTTAAGCTGTGAGCCTAATTACAGATAACAGATAACACTTTTTTGTTCATAATGAGAAAGCAAGTATTTTCATCTTAGAATACTTCTATGAGAAATTTTTAAAAAATGAAAACACATCTACTGTTTTTTTAACTGTTTCAGTAAACACAGACATCCATTTTATAAACATAAATCAAGACAGGGCCTCCAGCGACCAAATTGCATCATCAACCTACCACATTGTTTCCAACCAGAAATTAACAGATCAGCATCCAACACCTGTCACCATGAGCAGGCTCTGGCAATCACAGCCCTGTATACACACATTGTGAATTATTTTCCTAACAGACTCGAGACAACAGTCCTGTTGATGGTTGCCTATGTTTATACATAGACAGTTTTTATATGAGATTAAACCATTCATGTATATTTCAAAAACCTAAGTGAAATAGCCAGAGAAAAAGCACAAAGTCAACCATGCATAATGAGATTTCCCTACAAAATGTTAAGTAAACAAACTGTATCTATTGAAATATGTGAATAATTTATATCAATTAATACCTGATAAATTCTCACACCAGTTTAAAGTCTTGTCACTCCAGAGCATCCCCACATTGTGTAATTCTCCAAAAACCACCACTCAATTTTCAATAGAGCTCAGAGGATTTCGTAATGCACACAGTTTATGGCCCATTCAAATCAGTAAGAGGTTTCCACTGATCTGAATGAAAAATTCTTATCCTAAATACTCTCCCATTCATCTGTCTCCTATAAAGGCTACTCAGGTTTGACTGGCTTCTGGTAACATACCAAAGTCCCCTCAGTACGAAGCAGGATACTGTGTTCAGTTCTGTAAGGTTAAGATAGAAACTGTAGAGTTTACTGCACAAGTGAAGAATCAGCACAAAATCACAGCAGAGTCTCAAGAGATTGGAAGATCAGAAAGAATACAGAATCTAAATAAAAATTTGAAGCAATAGCAGAAACATGGAATATGGGCAAAATGGCTCCTGGTCTAAAGCAATTGTCTATCCACTGAGTTGATCTAGGGATGATTGAAGCCCCTTCTTCAAAACACTTAGAATTATGCAAGTCTTGACCATACTGCAGACCCATCTCCCTTCAGCTCTTTACCAGATCTATAAGCAAGGAATTCCCATGCCTATCCAATCAACAGGACATGAAATATATTTTGAGACCATATGTACCCAGTCACAGCTGGAAAATGCAGTAGCATCTCACATCATTTTTAGCTTCCTAAGGGCTCCGCAGTTACATAAACTTTTCTCAGGCAAGGGAACAAACTAATGCCAGATCTTAGTACTGTAACTATATAATTACAGGATGCCAGAAAAATTACCCCTATTCTATGAGAATTAAGGGCACATTACATCCTAGGAAAAGATTTGGGGGAAGGAGCAGAAGCAACTATGCTCCTGTCAAATTCACTCTCCAGACACCTTCTCACTAGCAACTGATTCACTTCTAAACAGTTTCTCCTTTTCCACCCCTCACTTTACTCCAAAATAACTGTTTTCCTTGTGTAAATATCTGGATTAAAAGCTGTTAATATACAACTTCAATTTCTAATCTTCTAGCCTATCAGAAGCATATATCTATTCAAATAATGTGTGTCTGAATTCTAACCAGGTCTAAAGTCATGCTGATTTAAACCAAAACCAAAACTTACCAATGGAAAAGAGGTAGTTAAGAGGAAGCAGAACACAAGACATTACTGCCTCATTTCTGAAACAAAAATAGCCTCTTGCTTAAGTATTCTACTATATTCTAATTACAGGGACAGAGTTATCTGATATTTCCCTCTTGACTAGAATGGATGCTCTTCATTTTCCACAGGCCATACACAATTACAGAAGTCTAGACAGAATCCAACAGCATATGATAAATTTGTATTGAGTTGGAAGTTACACAAATATAACTAAAACCCCTAGGATTCTTATTACTTGAAAGGGCTGAGGGTACCAATTCACTTTTTAAGATTTTTTTTGTGTCATACAGGGTCCTGATTTAGTAAAATACAAATGCATATCTGTTTTCTCTCTTTCTCAGAAGAGAATGATGGCTATATGTCTTGTGACATATAAAGACACATTTTTCCCCTTTTGCTTGTAATTTTATGTGACTATTTGTCTATTTTGCTGCCACTAAGTACGTGGCTTAACTGATTAACAATGAAATATGGGCTCAGCAGCAAAACAAACACAAATCCACAAATGAACAAAATATCAATGACCTCTTTAAAACACACTTAAATCAAGATTTATTCACAACTCTCCAGCTTAGAATATTTCATCAGCCAACACAATAATCAGCAATAATAAATGCTAAAAGGTAGTCAGTTCCAGAATTATGTTCAAATCTGCTTTCTATTTTCAAGATTCACTTTATGCATTGCCAAAAGAAAAGCACTTCAAGAAGACTATAAAGAGGCTGCCAAAAGAAACCTCCTAAGAAACCTCCTTCACATGACCAATCCTGTGATTCAATATGGTATATATCTGATAAATTAAGTCACCTTTAAAGTAATGAGTACAGACAGAAAAATGTGCTAGTGCTTAGCAAATTAACAAATTATTTTGAAGGTCACAGAATTATAGAATCATAGAAGAGCTAGAGTTGGAAAGGACCTTAAGATCACCTAATTCCAACATCCCTTCCATGGGCAGGGACACCTCACACTAAACCATGTCATCCAGGGCTCTGTCCAACCTGGCCTTGAACACTGTCAGCAATGGAGCATTCACAAATTCCCTGGGCAACCCATTCCAGTGCCTCACCACCCTCACAGTAAAAAACTTCCTGCTTATATCCAACCTGAACTTCCCCTGTTTAACTTTTAACTCATTTTCCCCTTGTCCTATCAGTACAGTCCCTAATGAAGAGTCCCTTCCCCAGCTTCCCTATAGGCCCCCTTCAGATACTGGAAGGCTGCTATGAGGTCTCCACGCAGCCTTCTCTTCTCCAG
>JAOEHY010012462.1:0-28268 GCA_025447955.1 Psilopsiagon aurifrons
GAGGCACTGGAATGGGTTGCCCAGGGAAGTTGTGAATGCTCCATCCCTGGTGGTGTTCAAGGCCAGGTTGGACATAGGCTTGGGTGATATGGTTTAGTGTGAGGTGTCCCTGCCCATGGCAGGGCAGTTGGAACTAGATGATCTTAAGATCCTTTCCAACCCTGATTATTCTATGATTCTATGATTTTCTTATCAGTGCAGCTACTCAAAGCTTAACAGCACCTATTACCCTTCTTTGCTTCCTTTCCTTCAGCACAGTGCTGACATTCTCCTCTTTCTCCCATTTCTCATTTCTTTCTGGAAAGATAGGCACTGCATTACTTCAGCCACCACATCTATCCTATCTCTCAGCTCTCAGCATTTATCCATTGTCTGATTTCCGAGTAATAATTCAAAAGGGAAAAAAATACTATCTACTCCCTAGGATCCTTTTAGTGTTCCTTTCTTTACCACCACCTGTTTATAGACATCTTGTCTTCTGTTTCTGCTTCTGTTCTGTTCCAAAAGTATGTCTTTTTCCCCACTTTCTCTTCTAGTGCATGGTGCCCATGTGTCCTTCATTGCACTGACAAGCACAGAAGCTGATCTTTCCTTACCTGTTTATAATTCAAAATAAAATTTGATGTGCTTTCAGAAGGGCATAGTTTTAGAAATAGCACCTATGGGAATCACAGCACTTTCTTCCAACACCATGCACCATTGTGCGTATGCTCCAGATTAAAATGAAATTTGGCTATTTGCCGCTCCACATACGCACAACCCCCTTAAAAGGCTTTTCTTCCCCATCATTCTCACATTCCTGTGTCTCAGTTCCCAGGTGCTGCCATTCAGGCATGGAGGTAGGAAGATCTTTCTATTGCCAGACACTTGCAATGTTGGAGTCCTACCAAAGCAGGCCTGCTGCTGTGATCTTGGACCTCTATGATTTTCTGATCTATGATTGTCACCTCCTCACAGAAGTGGCACCCTCATGTCCTAACCACGGCAGACCCTCAAAGCTGGAGTAATGCTTCATATTTCAGGCAATTACAGACATATGGAGCAGACACAGAGACTTCAAGGAGTACGAAATACCAGACACTCCTTTTGTACATAATCAACCGCACAGATGTGGGCAAAATGGACATCTGCACACACTCCCTGTCTCCTTCTCACTTTTCTATTACTATCTGAACTGACATGGAGTTTCTTAAGGAATCAAGGGCTTTTCCTTTCCTAAATCACCCTCATCTGCCAGCTTATCTTCTAAGTAACTCTCAAACTGTAGAGCTTTTTCTCAACTCAGTGCCCTTCTATGTCCTGGTTCAAACTTTTTATGTGTTCTGTGAAAGACCATCTCTTTGACAGGTTATACAACTCCTTGTCATGCAAGCAATGATCTTGTGTGTTGCTGTACAAGACCATCCATCACAAAATTTCTCCCATTCATATTCAAATTTGTTCTTGATCATAATAAGCTCTCTGCATATGTGCAAGGAAAATCATCCAGCCTCAACGATGCCTTGAAACACTCCTTGAGATTTCAATCTGACATAATGATTACAAATTCAAGAGAATGTGCATGTGAAGTCTGATGTGCAACAAGGATACTCAGCATGTCTCCTGCGTAAAGCAGAATTGACAAGTCATGCAAAAGGTTTTTTATCACAAAAACCTTGAAAATCTGGAGTTATCCATCATATGAATGTTTTATGAAAAGGCATGGCAGAATAGACAGGGAAAACTTTTGGTAATGCCAAGACAAGGGCTATAATACAAACAAGAACAGAGAAGCAGAAGAACTATCTGTGAAGCTGCACCAATAAAATCCTAGTCTGGCTCCCAGCTTGCATGTTAACAGCTTTGGTGACAGACATATTTTTTTCACAATTGCTTGGTTTTTGCTTAGGGCTTTGCACATGGTTGAATCTATTGAGAGACTGTGCATTGGTCTTATATTTCTAAGATGTATTTTATTCTTTTTACATACACATTACTCATCCTACATTTACAAAGCATTCCTTTTGATTCTCCCAAGTAAGAAATGCTGTCCCCATCTGATGTCCTGGGTCATCCATACATGGAAAATTCATCCATCTTTTCATCTGCTCTGGAACTAGTCTTCATCTGATCCTTGGGAGTGTTCAGGATATTGGTTTTTTTGTGTGTCTCATTTTTGATTCTGGATCACATCCAGAAGTCTTACAGGGATAGTATCTCTAAATGAGAATAAAAGCCCATTTTAAAAGGTTGGAATAGTCTGGGTCAGGTATGTGACCAAAAGCCAAAAGCTTCTCTCCAGCAGCCTTATTGTTATTTATACATGATCATATATCAAGACTGCAAGTCAGATCTGCATAACTAAATTTATTCTATTACCTTCAGAAATGACAGTAAAATAGCTCACTCATCCAGGATTATTCACTAACTGTTGTTAGGTCAGCCGAAACAAAAAAAGATTTGCTAAGTTCTGTCAGAGCTGAAACAAGTGATGATTTTGGTGCACTTTATATCTTTACAGTTTATTATTGACCATCATATTTTCCAAATTTGTGTTGACTTAAGAAAACAGAGAGCCCTAAAAAATGGGGGGGGGGGGGGAATCCTGAATATTTAATTAAAAAATGAGACACTTTTTCCATTTCACTTGTACTGTTTGAGTTAAATAAGTCAGTTTTTGGAGAATGCGACAATTGAATTTGGCACGAAATGTCGTAGCCCACTGAGAAATGGGTTTATTCTTTCATTGTGAGTATAAAAAGAATTTTTTTAATTAAATTGACTTCCTGATTATTTTCCTGTTTGGCACTTGACTGAAAAACAAAAATAATTTACAGTGCTTGAAGGACTCAGAGGTCAAGAAGTACCTACCATCCTCTTGGTGGCTAGAGCTGCAAAGCTGCTGGTTCTTCTGCCGTCTGAAAAATGGAAGAAAACTCCTTATTCCCATCTTGTCTGCTCTCCTGACCAATTCATTTAAAGGAAGTGATAAAAATTATGTGTAATTTTTACTACTTGCAATGGTCTGAGAAATCTTTCCATTAATATTTTCAAGAGAGTGTAAAATTCTGTGTTCAGCATAGCTTGCTGGTACTTTGTAATGCTTTCCATTCACTCTCTTTTCTCTATTTAATCAGGTTATCACACGGATTGCAGGAGAGGTACTACTAACATCCTGAATCCTGTTGTGTTAACCTCCATATGCAAATATAAAGCACAAATCCTTTCTTGTTGAATCTGTAGTGACAGGTATCTTTTAATTTTTTATCACGAATAGTTAGCTAGATTTTAGTGGAAGCAAAGTTACCTGCAGAACTGAGATGGGAAACATTGATGTGGACAAAAAAAATTCATAGTTAAAATTAAAACAACCTTGTTTTGCAGTGGTTAGCTAACTCCTGTAATAGTGCTGGGCTGGGCTTCTGTTATCAAATGTTATTTAATTATCTGATATAGTCACACTTTCCCTTAAAAGTGAAAGTCTTTTCATCAAGTACACTATATTGTGATAAACATACACATACACAATATCGGTAGTGGACATACACTACGTCTTGCATAAAAGACATTTAAAATTGTCATGAATATACGTATAAATGACAATGCATAAGTAACACTAAAAAAAAAAAAAAAAAAAAAGAAAAAAAAAGAAAAGAAATAGGAAAAAAAAGAAGGAAGGAAGAACAGGTCAGCCAATCTCACCTCAGTGCCCAGCAAGATCATAGAGCAATCCTCCTAGAAACTGTGCTAAGACACTAGATGATAAAGATGCAATTTGTTGACAGGTAACATGGCTTCACTAAGGACAAATCATGCCTGACAAATTTGGTGGCTTTCTACAGTGGGGTAACAGCATTGGTGGGTAAGGGAAGAGCTACTGTCACCTACCTGAACTTCTGCAAAGCAATCATCACTGTTCCACATGACATCCTTGTCTCTAAACTGAAGAAGCATGGATTTGACAGATGGGCCACTTGATGGAGGAGGAAGGCTGGATGATCACACTTAAAGAGCTGTTTTCAATGGCTCAATGTCCAAGTGGACAAGTGGTGTTCCTCAGGGGTTGGTATTAGGACCAGCACTGTAAACAGTGTTGCCCACGTCTTTGTGGGCAACATTGTCAGTGGGATTGAGTGCACCCTCAGCAAGTTTGCCACTGACACCAGACTGTGTAGTGTGCTTGACACACTGGAAGGAAGACATGTCATCCAAAGGGGCTTTAACAGGCTTGCGAAGTGAGCCAGCCCAAATCTCATTAAATTCAATAAGATCAAGTGCAAGGTCCTGCACATGGGCTGTGGCAATCCCAAGTACAAATAGAGTCTGGGCAGAGATTGGATGGAGAGCAACCCTGAAGAAAAGGACTTGGGGGTGTTGATTAACAAGAAGCTCATGACCCAGCAGTGCGTGCTTGCAGCCCAGAAACCAACTGTAGGCTGGGCTGCATCAAAAGAAGCGTGGCCAGCAGGTCAAGGGATGTGATCCCTCTACTCTGCTCTGTGACACTCCTCCTAGAGTACTGCATTCAGCTCTGGGGCCCTAACATCAGAAATTCATCGCATTATTCTTCCACAGCTGCAGATTTTCCATAAGCAAATAAATGCACCATGTAAAACCACTCTTCCTTCCAGGAGTATATTGTGTCTTGCAAAGAAGACATTTCTTCCTCAAAACGGGAAGGACCTGATGACCCTCTCCCTTGGGTCTACAACTTTGGATTGCCAGTGGGCATCCAAAATAAACTTTCTTTGTGCCAGATATACAGTTGATCATTCAAGCAGGCTGAATGTTTTCTCTTTGTACATGTTGACACTGTACATTCCTCAATCCATATTATACATTGATAAAATGTATTTCTGTTACCTTGTCAATCCTCTTTGAAGGACCTCCCCACCTTTCCTCATCACTGTGGTTGTGCTGCATGATCGCTTAGCTATAGGCAGCCAGACTGAGCTCTGTCCTGCTCTCTAACAGTCTTGGCACTTCTGTTGTCCCATGTCCAAATCATGGCTGGCTGTCAGCAGGGCACACTAAGACCAGAGCCATCTGAATGAAAAGTCTTGTTCCCTTACCTTCATGTTCAAATAAAACCTCTTCCTGTGACACATGTTAAAAAAACTGGTCACAGCAATTTTTCCAGGAATGAAAACAAAATGGGTACAAGTGTGAGAGAACTGAATCATGATTTAGATTTCACAGAACTGGCAGGATGTTGGCTGTGTTTTAGTATTTACTTACACAATTGCTCCGCTTGATATAGTCACTCAAGATCTAGGAGTGAATGGACTTTCCTGATTGTTGTCTCACTCACTGAATTATAGCTGGGTAGGTAATGACGTGTTGACTGCGGCAGGTTATATCAAGACCAAATTGTCATTTACAGACACATAGTTAGGGAAATCTGTCCTGGTGATTAGAATTTGGTTCAAGAGGTCACAGAATTTCTTCACTCTTTGCTTTCATTCCTATGGGGCAGATTAATTTGAAAAGCAATGATGATGCTTTAATGAAAATAATTGTTTATTTTTATTAATTCAGTTATTCATTTTACATTGAAACAATAGTATGCAAAGAAACAAGTGATGTCAGTATGTGTAGCAGAGAAAAAAATAGTCTATGAGAACATACCCTTTCTTGAATATAATGACATGCTTTTGCTGTAGAAAGTCCCTAAGGCAGATTTCTTACTTGCAGCTTCAAAACATCATCATTAGCAAGACACCAGGGAATAAAACTGTTCTGTGAATCACTTATATCTTTACTGAAAACCCCAGTTTTCTGTGTGAGGAACAACAACAGTAGCTTGCTGTTTTTCCCTCACAGCTTTTGATGTGGGCCAGAAGACCATTTCAGGTAATAAATATAACATACCCTACTAATCCAAGTGGGTTTACTAGCCACCAAAAAGAAAGAAGCTAAACATGATATCCATTGTTATCCTCATGACAGGTTGTATGTTACTTGCACTACTGTAGGATTTTTTTGTTGAAATTTGAATTTTGCTGCCTTTATGGATATTTTGATCTTATACTGAACTAGAAGACACATATTTGCTAAACAATTCATTGGTGAGGTAGGAAGATAACTTGGCAAGATTCCTCCTCCTTCCCTCTCTCCCCAGCTTATAAATTCCAGGCTATTTATTTTTTTGTCTGAAGATCAGGGATAACAAGATTAACCCTGAAAAACACAAACCAAAGCAAATGTGGCTTTCTTTTTTTTTTTTTTTTCCCTAGTTCTTTAATGGGGGCCCAATCCCAACCCCTCAATCTTTTTACTTAGTTCAGCTGGTAGCTCAGTAGTCCGAATCAGGCTCATACACAGGATTGCTTCTTTTCCTCAGCATGTTTCAGCTGACAGCCAGGGCTGAACAGGAATGCATGAGAGAACCCTCTGTTCTTGGCATAAACTGGCCGGAGTGTTATTTCTCACTGACTGACATTTTTTGTGCCTTCTGACTTTTCAGGTCATTTCTCTCTTTCTGGTGCTCTGAGACACACCTCGTTCTGGTTGCTCTGGGAACTCCAGCCACCCTCCGCAGTGTTTCATGCCTAGCAGCCTACCAGTAGCAGGTACCTCCCTGGTAAACAAGGCTCTGACAGCTTTTGACTAGCTACAGTTTGTGCAGCTGCACTGCACTGGGAGAAGCAAAGAATATGTTTCATTTAAAAGTGAAAGAAAAGTTAGTTCAGTAATGTGATCTGTTGCAAACCCACTCACTCCTCTGAGGGCAGTCAGGTAAAATCATTACACAAAGAATTTCAAAGATTTTTCTCTAAAGTTGTCAGTAACAATGCAGCCCATTGTTTACATTTTAATTAACTTCTGTTTTACTGATTTTTAAATAAGATTAATTAACTAAATGCTTTCAGCTGAAATATTATGAGTTCAACCTATTCAAGACCTACTGGAGATCTTCAAAGACTAGCATGGCTTGTTTATGTAGAGAAAGTCAAATTAGCAATGACTTTATAGTAATTAAGTAGCTCATAGACACTTCAGTGATGAGAAATACTTCTTGGAGAATCTTTCCTCAGCAGTCTCTGGTCTTAAGGTTTTCCTAGAAAATAAGGAAAGGTAAGTACCTCATGCAGTAAAGTAAAAGTTCAACATCAAAAAACAGAAGTATCCTTCTGCTTTTGCCAAAATCAAAGAGCACACCTGGCCTTTAAGTTATTTCAATGAAACTGCAAGCGGAGGAGAGATGTTGAGTGTCACTGTCCTGTACTTAGTACCCTTTCAAAAGTGATTTCACTGCCAAAATCTTAACTCTGATCAAGAATCTTATTGCTTTTACATTATATTTTTCAAATACAGTTCTCATTACAGTTACCATTAAATGTGCAACAAACGCATGAAGAATTGGAGGTAAGCTGTGTAACTGCGTGTCTCTTAGCACAACGTTGCGCACCTAAAAGGAAGTGTATGATTGACTCATTTATAGGAAAGATATGTGTATATAAAAAATGTCTGCATTCATGAATCCCTGATATGAATCAGTACAGTTTCTTGACGGTATACATGTAGAGCCCTAGATCTTTGGCCAGGACTACAAAGCTTATTACACAACACAGGAAACATGTGAAAAGGGAGTTTCAGGCCAAACTTGCAATGTGCCACTCCCAGAGTAGTGACGTGCTGATCTGATCTTCCAACATAAGTTGTTTGCTTTAAATTATGCCTCCTGTCAGTAGCACAAAAGTGCTGTGACAGCAACTAGGAAATGGGAGGAAGAAAGAAATTTCCCAGCTGCGCCATCTTTTTTCTAGCCACATTCTATATGTGGACAGCACCTTTTTGCCTGGCTTCTTCACTATCTTCTCCCAATTCTCAGGCCCTTCCTGTCTCTTTCATTTTTTTTTTTCTTATTTCTTATTTTTAGTATTTTTCTTAACTGAATCTTCTAATTGTTTCTATAACCCAACAGAAGAACTACAACAAACAAGGGTTGATCAACCTTTGTGCTATTACCCAGAAAGCTCCCAGAGATATACCCATCTCTTTCCAACAGCTTTTCTTGCCCAGTGTAGCAGGATCTTGAACTTTTTCAGACACCCATAGGGCAAATCCAATGAATATCCTGTTTTCATTCCCACCCAGCAATGATGAGTTCACACAGGTAGTTACTAGATTGAACATTGAGGGCATACATAATTCTTGCCAGCTCTGACTAAAGTTACAGCCTTATGTTTTACCCAGGAGTGACTTACTCAAATTTATAAATGTTGCTTGAAGTTGTTTTGTTTCTTTTTTTTTATCACACCTTTAGAGGATAAGACAGGCAACCACCAGATTTAACAACCCATAATCATCTGGTGACCTCAGACATTAATGCTTTGTCCCCTTGCACTCTGCTCTTAAACCAAAAGCGTCCCCTCAGTTCACTGATGCATTTGGAGAAATAAGTAGGCTGTCTGTACCAAAACCATCCTAAATCTGTATGTCAATAGCACAAGGAATAGAGGAGATCTTTCACTTAAATGCCACCACATGACAAAACCATCCCAATGAACGAACTATTCTCATGAACATTATAAATTTCAGTCCTTGTCACTCTGGTCTGTTTTGCTAAGAATGCATGAACTGGAGAGGATTTCCCCAGTCATAATAATTTTAAAAGGGCTAAGCAGTTCCAGACCACTTTATCCAACAAGCTACTCTGGAGCTTAACATCTAAGAGCTTGATCACTGAAGGCCAAAAAGCATTAAAAAATATGAGGTCACTATGCCAAGCAGAGTAACGTGCTTTTGTTCATGAATAAACAGGAAAACCCATGTTTGCTTACTCTTTGGAGATGTCATGCCCACAAAATACCTCTTTGGTCATCCTGCCAGATTTTCTCCTTAACAGATGCCATATGTCTCTCCACTTTAATAACTCACTTAATTTCTAATAGTTGTATAAGAGATAGACTCTATTGCATAAAAGATGTCATTTCATGAGTACCAGAATGGATGAAATAGGTTTCCTGTGACTCTGAGACTCCTGTCTAATTGCCTGATTAGTTAGGTATCTTTACCACTTTGGAATTCTTATTAGAGTTCCTCTCTTAAGAATGTGCTCTATTTAGAGTGATAATCACAGCAAGAATCATGCGTTAGAAACCAAAATTAAGTGCAGTCACTCCAGACTTACCATTCACAAATTTAGCAGTGAGAGAAATTAACCACTGCGATGATTATCTGGGGTAAAAATACGTGAACACTTTGTCATGCCACGGCACATATCTTTTAGGTTGTCTTCTCTTCATGTAATTCACAGAAATGACTGTTGTCTGTGAGAACACCGCCTTCCCAGTCTTCAGGAGCCCGATGTAATGAGGAAGACCTTTCCAACTGTCCTATGCATAGCCATCTGTAGTCTTTGGCTACCAGTCCTGGTTTTAGCTGGGATATAGTTAATTTTCTCCCTAGTAGCTGGTTCACTGCTGTGGTTTTGGATTTAGTATGAGAAAATGAGCAATAACACACTGATGTTTTAGTTGTTAAGAAGTTGTGTTTACTCTAAATAAAGGACATTTCAGGTTCCTGTGCTCTGCCAGCAAAGACATGCAGAAGAAGCTGGGAGGAAGCATAGCCAGGACAGTCGATCCAAACTAGCCAAAGTAGTATTCCATACCATAGAACGGGAAGATTGTCAGCACCCACTGAGCACTGCTTGGGAAACAGCTGGCCATTGGTCAGTAGGTGTTGAGCAATTATATTGTGCAACACTTGGCAGACTTTTTTTTATTCTTCTCTCTCTCTTTTTCCCATGGTTATTACTATTGTTATTGTCGCTGTTATTACCATTATTACTATTACACTTTATTTCAATTCTTAAACTGTTTTTATCCCAACCCATGGATTTTACCTTTTTCCAATTCTCCTCCACGTCCCTCCTGGGGGGACGTGTGGGGTGTGTGGAGTGAGCTGCTGTGTGGTACACTGATTGCCAGCTGGGGTTAAACCACAACAATCCACAATGATGCATAGTTCCTTTTTATCCTGGAAAAAAATGCGGGCTTAGTGTGTTCTCAATCTAACTGGGTTTTAGTTCCAAAAATATCAAAGTGGATACAGACATCCTAAGACCTTTTAAACTTTCTTGCTTAGTTACATTAACATGGCAATGTTCCCAAAATATTACATGCTAAATTTTTGAGGTTCAGAAAACCACACTCCAATTTTGATCTCTGTACATTTGGACCCAAATAAAACCCTGATTAGTTTTATTTCCAGACAAGGAAGTACCATGAAGTTCCTGAATCTTAGGCTTGAATGGGATGAATTGGGAAATTTGAGAAACTTGGATGCTAAGAGCACATATAGAGTAAGAAAAATATTGGACTAGAAGAATTAGGTGTTCAGGTCTAGTGAATCCAGAGTTGCATAATGTAAATTATGATAAAAGGCAGAGAAATAGAATATTCCTTTTAAGCATTACAAGACACAACTCCTTTTTCAATAGAAGCAAATCACTTTTTGATTTTCTATTAAATCCCTTTGCACACAGCTCAGAACCTAGCACCAGGAAAAACAGCAGAGTGGGTAAGTTTCCCAGAAGAGAAGACTGAAATGAAGTAGAATTGGAAGATTTACTGTGCTCAAAGTAGTTTTTACATTAAATGTTTTCCAGATCCAGTATTCTGGAGAAGTAGAGTTATCTGAAATTATATCCAGTAAAATGGGATTAAAGTTTAGATAAAATGCATATTTGATGTACAACAACAAAAACTTTTCTATAAGCTTAGCTATAAAGTTAAAGCTTGCACTGTATTCTGAATCTGCTCTCTCTTGGATATCTTATCTGAACTATGAAATGTGCATATAACTGTGGTCTGTAAGTCAACACTATAATACTCTACCCGCAGGCCACTTTACCACTGTCCACCTCAGCACAGCACCACAGCACCACTGCCCAAGCTGTGTAATCTATGGACATCTTCCTTACATAAAACACTGTATGTGCAGAAGCAGGCCAATATGTCTCTTTGTGAAGTAGATGCATTACTGTTAGTATAATTCAATTTATCTGTAATCATGAAAACATAGAAGTGACAAAAAATCAGAAATCAATATGATCTGACCTGAAACTGTTCTGAAAACAAAAGGTTTTGGCAGCAAAGACATTTCAAAAAGCTTGGTCTGAACTGTCAATTTTTATTTATTATGGCTTGATCACTAAACAGAAAATTAAAAAAATTGCCTATTCACCTGGTTCAACTTGTGAGCCTGAGACAAATCCAAAAGAGATAGGAAGAGAGACTCCAGCTTCTCCCGCCCTTCTTCCCCAGCTGCTTCGTATTTTTGCCTCTTGATGAAGCTGAAAAGAAAGTAAAGGAGCTGCTGGGCAGAAAGCAAAGTAATGAGCAACTTGAGGAATTCACTTACAAGAAAACATTACAAGTAGATAGCTTGACAGAATGGTGGATTTGAGGTGAAAAAAATCTACAAAAATTCAAAGGGAAAGATATTAAAGAACAAAAGAGATAATTTATAGTAGCATAATCTATTGTGGGGGGAAAAAAAAAACCCACAAACCAAGCAAATAAACAAAAAAACCACAAAAAAGAAAAAACAAAACCAAATAAACAAACAAAACCCAAACAAACCAAAACAAAAACCAAACCAAGCAAATACAAGATACACAGCAGCTTAAAATGTTCATTGCATGAAACAAGAAACAAGTAGGTAAAAGTAACACTTGCTTTTACACTGGTTCTGGTGAATTATTGTGGGGTTAGCTATTTTCTGATTAATTACTGGCATGGAAAATTCATGGTAATGAGCCATCAGAATACAGAGATCCACAAGGGGTAGCAGTCTTCTATCGCAGGAAGCAGGATCACCTTGATATGTACAATGATTTCTCTATTGGATCTGACTTGCAGTCCTGCTGGTTCAGTATCATGTCTCCAACCACGAGCAACACTGACAGGAGCGGAGGAGAAGTACGCCTGTGGGCAAAGAGGAGAGTTTCTCTCCCACTAATGTCATGTTCTAATTTTAATGATCAGCCAGTACTCTGGCACATGTAGTGGATATTCCTTCCAAAGTGTTGCTAAATTAACTAGTTTTCTAACATACAGTTTCTATAAAATAAGGCACCTCTTTTCTTGCCAGTACAGTGAGTTCCATGGACCCAATTCCCTGCAAAAATGCATTTACTTTCATACCTTGGACTTGACCCCAGCAAGCTCTATTGCACATTCTCTTGGTCAGGCTCTGCAAGTGAGAAAACAGAAGCTCCAAGCCTGCCTTCCCTGTATCACTCATATAAACTGGATTTTATTGTCTTCATTATTGCTACTGGGATATTCAACCCAAAGGACTATGTAGGAAAAGTGTGACCAACAACTCATCTTAAGCAGATCCACCGGGAGTAGCTTCCCTGGAGGAGGGGGCATAGCAGGAGGCTTAGAAGAGGACATGGAAGTTAACTTTTAAATTATATATTCAAGTATTTATGCAGAAGATGCCCTTGATGCCCAGGTAGTCTTAAATTCTGTATAACTCAGTCCTTTCAATCTGCATCAATAACTCCTACAGCAGCATCATAGTTTCTAGCTGGGAAAGAAAGATCTATAGGAAGGATACTCAGACTTGACTTTTTTGCCACAAATCAAGACATCTCATAAGTTCAGTCACAAGAAAGTTAGTTACATAATGGCAGAAATGTAAACATGGAAAACAAGTTAGTATTTCTAATTCTTTTACACCAGCTCTCTTGAAATGTTGCTGATTAAAACAATAAACTCAGCTGAACCAAAACAATAACAGATGTACTGTAAGTGTTCCCAGACCTAAACACCTTAGAAGGTTTGAGGTCACATTTATTAAAACTGATCCCTATCTTAAGCAGTTTTGACACATACTCTTAGCCTTGGTAGTAAGCAAGTAAGCAAGTCCTTTGAAGCATTCTGAAGCAGGCAAACAAGGATCTGCTGTAAAAAGCTCTATTGACCTTACATTTTGCACAAATTTCCCTAACTTAGTTAAAGTCATGAGTATTTTCAAGTGATATTTCATGGAAATGACATTTAAAACCAACAACTTGTCTGCCTGAGCATGTGTGTGTATAAAATGGAAAACAAAACTTAGATATTCAAAACTCAAGTGAAGTGATACAATTTGGAGTAAACTGCAGGTATCCTCAAATAGCTACGAAAGTATTCTCTAGTGACTAGATTGGAATATATTTCAACAGAGATATAACTCCTTACTTCATCATTTTCCTGATTATTACTAAACTACTAAACAAATAAACAATCTTTTCTTATATAGTATATTGTTGAATTCAGCATATAAAAGCATACCTACTACTGCAAAATGACAGCGTGCTCATGATGAAAGCCATCTGCTTCCAGAGGTTACAGTTCAAAATTTTATCCACAGTTATGCAATGGTTCTAATTACAGATGCTGACATTCATGGGCCACTGGCACAAAGAGCATGAAAAGTCAGCCTCACCAGATCTGTTCAGAAACAGATTCATCATAACTTCTCAGATATTTGCAGACAACCCCAAAATCGCAGCTGGCCACATCTTAGGCCACCCAAGACATTTCCACACTACCAGCTGGAATTTGTATGTTCTAAAGTTTTGAATTCTAACTATAAGTTTACATTCTCTGACCTCTATGAAGTATTAAAAAAAAAAAAACAAAAAAGGCAGGTTTTTTTAACAGTTTTTTTAACAGTTAAGAGTAAGGCAGCATTGTGTTTCATGCATTTGTATGCAATAAAGAGGGTGTCAGGGAAGCTAGGGATCAGGTCAGGAAAGGTATGACCCAGTTAGAATTGAGTGTGGCCAAGGATGTCAAGGATAGCGGGAAGCACTTCTGTAGGTATGTCACAAACAGAAGACAGACTAGGGATAATGTGGGCCCTCTCCAGAAGAAAAAAGAGAGAACCAGCTTTGGAAATCCTGGATTTGGAGAATGCTGAGGTTCTCGATGGCTTCTTTGTCTCTGTCTTCACTGGCAAGAGCTCTGACCATGCTGCCCAAGTCTTGGTAAAAAGATGTGGGGACAGTGAGAATGAAGACTTTAGGGCCACTGTTGGAGAGAATCTGGTTCGAGACCAACTTTAGAACCTGAATGTGCACAAGTCCATGGGACCTGACGAAATCTATCTGCAGGTCCTGAAGGAGCTGGCGAATAAAGTCGCTAAGCCACTGTCCATCATATTTGAAAAGTTATGGTAGTCAGGTGAAGTTCCCAACAACTGGAGAAAGGGGAATATAATCCCCATTTTCAAGAAGCGAAAAATGGATGACCCAGGGAACTACAGACCAGTCAGTCTCCCCTCTGTCCCTGGCAAAATCTTGGAGCAGATTCTCCTGGAAGGCATGCTAAGGCACATTAAAATAACAATATGGTTGGTGACTGAAGACAACATGGCTTCACTAAGGGGAAATCCTGTCTGACCAATTTGGTGACCTTCTATGATGCGGCTACAGAACTGATGGATAGGGGCAGAGCAGTCACCTACCTGAACTAGTGCAAAGCATTTGACACTGTCCCTCACAACTTCCTTGTCTCTAAATTTGATTTGATGGACCACCTAGTGGATAAAGAATTGGCTGGACAGCTGCACAAAGGGTTGTGGTCATTGTCTCAATGTCCAATTTGAGATCAGTAAATGTGGTGTCCCTCAGGTGTCAGTGTTGCGACTGATCCTGTGCAACATCGTTGTCTGCAACAGTGGGATTGAGTGTGCCCTCAGCAAGTCTGCTTATGACACTAAGCTGTGTGGTTTGGTTGATAAGCTGGAGAGAAGGGATGCCACCCAAATGGACGTTGACATGCTTGAGAGGTGGTAAATGCTCCGTCCCTGGCAGTGTCCCAGGTTGGACAGAGCCTTGGGTGACATGGTCTTGTGTGAGAAGTCCCTGCACATGGCAGGGGGTTTGGAACTAGATGATCTTAAGGCCTTTCCAACCCTAACTATTCTATGATCCTGTGATTATATAATAAAAAGTCTTACTTAACAAAAACCAGATCAGGAAGTAAAATAGTTAGCTATACGGTTAGAGAACTCTCAGGGTTCAACAAATTGTGTAACAATTTGGCATTCGGCTTTGTAGGATGAGTCTTATGTCCTTGTATGTAATAAATCTAAAAAATCCTTCCGGATAATCCACCTAAAATGTGTACTTTCTGGGACAATATAAACACATCCCTTTTACCCCTTTTTATGTTCCATCCTCCTTAATATTCCTGTTTTCTTGCCTCACTGCTTCTTTCTTCTTGGCTTCATTAGGCTGAATTCCTTGTGTCTGGGGTCTTCTTTTGAGTTAGAGGACAAATAAGACAAATTGAGCATGACCTTGATTCCCAACAAGAGGTGTTATCATAGCACGTCCTCTCCTGGCCAGTACCAGATTAACATCCCCCATACCTTACACGTGCAGGGCACACAATGAAGTGTTCTGTGGGAAGCACAAAGGGTAAAAAAATGATGCTTTCTTCCCCTGCTCTCTGGGTTAGCATACAACTCATCTCTCTCAATTACCTTTATAGCAACTCCATAGATTAAATAGCTATGGATTGATTTTGTAATCCAAAAGTGTCTACTGAGCTGTTTCTAGTTTTTTCCTTGGAAGTCAAAGGTTGCCACTGAGCTGAAGCCAGGTCTCATTCAAGGGCTTGCTTTTAATATATATGGTGGATCAGTAATGGATAGTGAACAGTAACATACCAAAATATACAGAAAGGCAGAATCCTAATTCATATCTAAATTTAAGCACTTAGATTAGGCAGACAGGGTCTCACTTCAGAGGCATTAACATCATTTACCTCTCTCCATCAGCTGAGGAAGGAAAACTGAGCTCTTATCTGGACAGAGCTGTCTCACTAAGGGCCAACAATTCAGCCACAAGTTAAGCTCCTTACTTACAGAGACTGGACCCCATCCAAAATCACTTCAGTTAGTCAGGAATAGACAGTTCTAAATTGACTGCAAGTATCTCTGATAAATGTCAAGTAAAACATATCAGAGGATAAAAGTGAAATTACTCTTACAACACATTAGAGCCTATATAATGGCTTGGTTCAGCATGGAAACTCAGGTACCACTGCAGAGAGCATACTAAGAGCATGCTCGTGGTCCAAAAAAATCTAACAGCATTCAGATGCTGTAGAAGCATAGAGAGGATGGAAACAACATGGAAAACATCATAATGCCTTTACATATAAAAATGATAAAGCATACTTCAGATGCTTCTTGCAGCACCAGACACTGTGTCCCATAAAACAATAAAACAGACTTGGTGAGAGTTCACAGAAAAATGAGAGAAATGGAAATGTGGTCATATGAAAAGAAATTGGAAAGACAGAGGTTTTTCCCCCTGTAAAAGGATGAATGGGAGGCAAAATTAAAACATTTTATAAATTAATGTTATCATATAAAACAGCACAGGGAAAGTAGATCAGGGGCTTCCACTCCAGTTCTGGAAGGAAGAACAACAAGGTATTCACTAAAATTAAAAGGTGTGCAAGTCAAAACTGATAAAAGGAAATACCTTTTATATTACATGTAATTAAATTGTGGAACTCATTGCCAAAGGAAGTTGTTGAGACCAAAAATTTAACCAGATTCATCAAGAGATTGGATATTATATCAATATCATGGATATCCAGAGTTATCATAATTAAAGAAAATAAAACATTTGGAAGAGATATTAAACCCAGTGCTTCAGGGTTTAAGCTAATCTCTGACAATTAGTGAGTAGGATCAAGGAGATATTTGTGGAGGCAGATTATTCTGCCTCTGCCTCCTACAAGGTTCTTCTTTTGTTCTTCATAGCATCTAGTACTGGTTATATCAGAGAGGGTAACAGACAAAATGGCTCTCCAGACTCAGCTAGTCAAGGATTCCTCTATTCTCTGTAAGAAAGCTCTATTCGGAAGTGGTGCGTGTATGTCTCTTAAATCCTTGTGTGAAATCACAGGATGGGGCCACAATTTGGTCCTTAGCCACGTATGAAGGATACGTAAACACATGATTGGTTGCTTTCCAGATTTTATTGTGAGGTTTGCCCAGCACTGTAGGATTCTTTCTTCTGCATGAAGATGCCGAACAGTATCAAGAGATAGGTAAAGGAGTTATCTTCAACAACAAGACAAGCCAGATAATTTATCAACATATTTGTGGCTCCAAAATAAGAAAACCTGTGAAAAGAATAAATACACAGGATACAGTAAGAAACCTGTTCTGAAGGATGTCATTAAAATGATGCTGCTTTTCCCAGTTTCTTTTCACCTTGGTTTAGTTTTGCTGAATCTCCACACAAAGTCTAAACCACATCCTGGCATGGGGGTCTTGTTGGCTGGGCACTCATATAAGCCAACCATTAAATGAGCATCTAATTGACTTCCTTCCCCAGACAGATATCCTATCCACTTACGTGCAGGTTAAACTTTAAAAGCCATCAGCAGTGAACTCCTCTAATCTAGGGCTGGCAACAGGGAGATGATATTATCAAGGTTTGAGAAGACTTCCTACAGTGGACTACCTATCAGTGGGAAGATATATCTTTTGTATTATTTGCATAGTACAAAATAGGAGGAAAAACTTTCAGAACTAATCCAGACAATTTTTACCTTTTTGTGAAACAACAATAATTGATCTAGTTTTACTTCAAACAATAACTGACCATTACAAACATAGGAAGAGGTCTTTACAAGCTGCCTTTTCATCTTACCCACCTACCAAAGCACTTTCTTTCTCTGGGGAACTAAATTGCCTCAGTATAAAGAATTCATACTAGCTTTAGTTTTAGAAATCTGATCCTACATTTTTTTCCCATGAAAAATAATTCCTTGATCTGTTATCTTTGGCACTTTTCCTAATCCTTACAACCATTCATTATCTATTTTGTTTGGTTGGGTTTTAAGCTACATTTGGAGATATTATTGGCAAGTACTTGCAAATATACAGTAGCCTAGGTAACCCTTTCTTTTGTGTTTACCTTCACCCACAGGATTAGTTTAAGCTACCTCTGTCAGTGTGGGTGGAATTTAATAACGTTCATAACTAGATCTTTCCTTCATTTGACCATCCTTGAAAGTAATTCCTTTAAAAAACAGTAACTGCACATATAAATTAAAAGCATTACAAAGATTTTTACTATCTTGGTTTTTTTGCCCTTGTCTGGGTGAATTTAAAGATATAACTCTTTTGACAGTCCAGCCTGTTGTTCCTGAGTGTAATTTTTTTCATTATTTCATTTTAAAAGCATCATAATAATCACAGCTAGTTAGAAAGTTTATTCTGCTCCCATGTAAAATATGCACCTTTTTAAAAAATTTGTGTTAAAATAATTAGGTTTTCCACAATACTATTGTAACTGACATGCATTTCAAACTCCTACTTGATTAGACTTAACTTTAAATGTCTTATTTAAGTTAATGTAAACCACAACAGTTTGGGTTTCTATTCTTTACCTCCAGATCTTTAGATTTTTACCTTTCCTCTTATCTCCTCCCCTTTACCCCTGTGTACTCCACTGAAATAGTGTCGAGAAGGTAAATTCTGTAAAAATGGAGGAAGAGAACAACTTCCACACTTATTTAGGTCTCCCATACGCTAGCAACAGTAATAACAATGCCACTATACAGCTGAATAAATATATGAATGTGTAATTATACAAGTACTTTTAATTTATTACCATAGATGAATTTATACAAACTTCTCTGCAAGCCCACAGCCTGCTTCCTCTCGCCCAATTGTTAGTGTCAATGCAAAATTTTAGCCTGGAGTGAATTTTTATAAGTGATCGTAACCCACTGAAAATAAGGGTATTTTTAATGGGAATGCTGACATCTATTCTATCTCAGGCAGTGCTACTCAGTTTCTTGTACATAAACCTCATTTAAACGTACTGATGACAAGAGCTTGCTTTTTCACAAGTCCTATAAAGTTCAGTTCAAACAAATACCTGTTATCAGGCTATTCAAGAAGAGGAATGGGGGGGGGGGGTGTTAATGTTTTTCTTAGTTTTGAAGTGGTTGAATGGTTCATCAACCCATTGAGTAGTTTCCTTAGTCATTTTCTTTTTAATTAATAGACTTGTGAACAACCACAACTGCCTTGTGGGACGGCAGAAACACTAAACAGATGACTAACTTGCAGTGAGCAATCTACTCAATACAGCCTGCCTTAATTTGAGCCATACATGCTGAAAAATAAAAGTATGACAGTATGCAGGTTGTTGTATAGTTTTGTGTCTGCTTTAAGTGAAAACAAGTCCCAGGTGAGAAGAAAGTAACAACCGTAAAACTGTGAGGAACATTTTACATTTATTTCCACCTGTTAGCATGATTTTGAGCCATGTTTGGCACATGCATTATCAGCCAGGTTGAGACCCGGTTTAGCATTACAGTGGTGGTGCTGGTGGCAACCATGGATGCAGAAAGGAACTTCCCCATTAAGTGTCAGATCTCTGGACTAGGGAAAGCTTTAACACCAAAACACAGGAAAGACAGCGCATGTTATCACTGTGCTTCTTCTGTCCTGTTTCTGGATAAGAACCATCTACTGGAGGTTCATTAGAAATCAGCCTTGAGGCAAGCCAGCTCTGTAAACTACAGCTGTCTAATTGGTTTTGCTTGTGTGCACTGTCTTTGCTTTTATAATGGCGAAAAGCAACACAGCCTTTCTAATTAGATTGTTAAACATAATAGCTGAATGGCACAGCAGTAAAGAATTTGCCCTGTTCTTTGTAATTCCAGAATAAGGCACAGCAAAGGCCCAGGATTTTTCCAGCCCATTTCCCCCATCATCATATCCAATGGTAATGAGACTGTTTTGTTAGGGGTTTTTTTCCTTAAAATAATGCAAACGATTGTAGGCCTTGCTAAAATCCAAAATAAATGTCAAAACTGAATTCCAAGAGGAAACGCATATGTCTCTTTATTCTGTTGTCCCTGCCTTATTTGCTTCAAATGCTGAGGCTATGCACTAATTGGTGTCTTTTTTGGCAGTGAACACAGAGGAAAAAAATGTACAGGCATGGAAGATGAACTCCCTCCTCTGCCTGGAGGTGGTCCCCTCAGCCAGGCCTGAAATGCACTGATGCAGTGGGGAAAGCTCCAAAATCACCATTTGCTGCACCTGTTTTGTGTATTAAGAAAGGAATTTGGTCTGTCAGTTCAGCACCTTTCATAGGCCCTAAATTGATTCAAAAGGAAAACAGAAAGCTCCATGAAGCCAGTTTTCTTCTCAGTGCTTAGATTCAAAGTTCTTGCTTCTTTTATAGGTCCTTGCTGGTTTTCATATAAGGACTTCCCCACCAGCATGTTGAGCATATGTTGATGGTGCAGAGGCCACTGTTTCAATTTTCTTTCTATAGAGTGATTCAATGCATATCCTCACAGACGTGGCGTGTACACTTGGAAGAATTCCTAACACAGTTGCAGCTTTTCCTTTTTTTAACAATCATATTCTCTTTCCCTTTCAGGAGTGAGTCTATCCTGGTGCAAAGAAATGCTGAGTCTTCTCAGGATAACAGAAGCAGTAGGCAAAAATCACGTATCAAATGACTGTGCAATTTGTACTGATTCAAAGGTTTAAGCTGTTCTTGACATCATACCAGTCAAAAGTTCGCATATTTCAGCACAGTCTTCAAGTCATTCAGAGGTTCTTCTGTCAGATACCCTTTCTGATTCCCCAGTTATAAAATGGGGAAGAGGAGAATGGTTTGATAGAATAACCAAAGATGAACTGCCCTATAAATGCTCTGTTTGAAAAGGTAAACTCTTCACTACTCATGCAAAGTAGTCATTTTCTGGAATGGCACAGAAATGTGTGTTTGAGGTGTATGCAAAATGTCACGAGAAGTAGCAAACTATTCCATGTGCAACTGCAGTTAACAACAGCAATAGGAACCAGCTGTGCAGCTTTCATGTGGGTGTCGCAAAGGAATATGAGTTAACAAAAGCTAAGCGCACTGCAGTGAACTAGTACCTTGTATTGCTCTCTACTGCCTTAAGCCTTGATTTCTAAACAAACAGCAGCACTTGCTTATCTTTCAGGGTTGCATCATGCTCTGCAGAACATCGGAATTAGAAGTCTGAAAGAAATAGCTTGAACTTCAGCTTGCACAGTCTCTTATGACACGGTCACCCATTCCATTATTAACAGAAACACTCAGAACAAGCAAAATCAACTATTGATTTTGCTTTCAAAATCAGAGTCTTTTTCCTTCTTTTCTATCTATAAAACATGAGTTTATATCATACAGGTCTTTCAGCTCTGAATAAATTAAAATTTTTTTTGAATACCTCTAAATAGCAAATACTGAAAAAAAGATTTTTATTATAACACTAAAGATCCCAAAAAGTAAGTTCTTTCCTGTAAAGTATTATCTCTGAATATGAATATGACAACTAGATACTTTGAAGAAATTTACATTAATTGCTTGACTGTCTTTCCCCAAACTCATCCAATTATGATACAAACACCTTTTTAATAAGTAGTAGATATAGATCTATCACAGTCGTATTCACCACCCAAGATCTCACCAGAATGATAACAAAAAAGTTTCTAAAATCTCCATTCAAGACCCTCACAAAAAATTGGGTTTGAAGAGACCGTTGTGCGTCATTTGATGTATTTTGTTGTTATATGTGGTTGCTTATGGCTTTTGATGTCAAATTTTGAGTATTTTCATTGATGGAGTTTTCACAACATCTCTAGAAAACTCATGCCGTGACATCTTGCACAGTGATTTTTTTTTTTTCCTGTTATCCAGTAGAAATGTTCTGGTATTGTAGTCTGTCTTTTTCTTCTTATGCTTTGTTGTGTGCCCCAAGAGAAGATGCCAATAAGATCTATCCTTTGCCTTTTCTCCTTCAGGCTGAACAAATCAAGCTTTCTCAGGCCTCCTTGTATATCAAATACTTAGCAGCTACATTGCCTCAGTAACACCTGGTTATTCCAATATGCTGGATTTAGGCTTGTCTTGGGGAGCCTAAAAGTAGACTTAGGGCTTCAAATATATTCTCAGAAGTACAGAACAA
The DNA here is from genome assembly GCA_025447955.1 of Psilopsiagon aurifrons. Classification (NCBI taxonomy): domain Eukaryota; kingdom Metazoa; phylum Chordata; class Aves; order Psittaciformes; family Psittacidae; genus Psilopsiagon; species Psilopsiagon aurifrons. The sequence continues at coordinate 21,987 of JAOEHY010012462.1, forward strand.
AAACCAGCCTATTTCCTTGGTTTGGAAACTCCACTCTCACTAATTCAAGTCATCCACCTTGTTTTCCCTGCAAAGGTGCATTCTCCTCATACTGTCACAGAATGGCAGCATCATTAGGGTTGGAAGGGACCTCTGAAGATCATCAAGTCCAACCCCCCTGCCAAGGCAGGACCACCTAGAGCAGGTTACACAGGAGTGCATCCTGGCAGGGTTTGAATGTCTCCAGGGAATGAGATTCCCCCTGGGCAGCCTCTTCCAGTGTTCTGCCACACTTAACATAAAGGAGTTCTTCCTCATGCTGAGGTGAACCTTCTTGGTTTAGTTTATGGACATTGCTTCTCATCCTGTCACTGGGCACCACTGTAAAGAGTCTAGCACTATCCTCCTGGCAGACACATTTGAGATACTTATATGCATTAATGAGATCTTCTCTCAGTCTTCTCTTTTCTGGAATAAAAAGGCCCAGCTCCTGCAATCTCTCCTCATAAGATTCTCCAGACCCTGAATTTCTTTGTGGTCCTTTCACATGAGACTGTTCTCTACCACACCAAAAGAGCTTACATCTGCCTTTGTTGAACTTTATGAGCTTTCTGTAAGCCCACTTCTCCAGTGTGCTGTGATCTTAAGAGTGTGTTTCATTATTACTCTTGAGAATTCTTGTAAGAGAGAAACTTGCCCTGTACTCAGCAGTGACAGAGAGGGCAGGAACGTAAGAACTCTTCCTGATCTGGAGATAGCTACAGCCTGGAAGCTGTACAGATGTGCATGAGTAGACCCTACCAGACAGAAGCAGAGAAGCTGGTGCCCACTTTCACCTGTTCAGGTAGGTAGATATTTATCAAATGGAAGAAAAGTGTTTTTGGGAGAAAAGTGTTTTTGAAACCATTGGCTGCTTCTGAATAATTCTTATTCATTGCTAAAGACTGACACAGTTTAGAAGAAAAAGTTTTTTCACTGAAGAGGTTAAAGCAGACAGACTGGACTGTTCCTTGTGGAAGATGAAGTTGATACAATAAATAATGTGTTCTGCTCATTTACACTGGAGTTTATGACAATATGTTAGTGAAAAGTAAAAAAGGAAGAGAGAGGAATGGGTTTTCTGAGGATTGTTATCTGGGCCCTTCCATCATGGTGCCTTTCATTAGAAAGTGCTATTTTTCAAACCCCAAAATTCTGTGGCATCATATCTGTTTTAACAAAACTTTGTGAAGAGATTTGCCATACTTAATGAGACAACAGGTGAGATGCAACCTAATAATGTAGTGGGCGAATACTTTTCCATAGGTAAGAGGACCATCCAGAATATAATAGGTGATTCAGGTTCTTTCTTCCTGATCCAATGATACAAAATGAAACAGACCCAAAAGCAGACACAAGCCCATTTTATAGGGCTCTCACCTATAGTAAGTAGCTTTGATTCCTCCCTGTGAACCAAGGCAGGCAAAGGTTGGCTATCCCCCAAATACTCTTCAGCAAATGCTTTAGCCAGAAGCCTACTGTTATGGGTAAGATTCTCACAAATTCCAGAATTTCAAAGAATGTTTCTGTTTTACTCATAGGTGAAATGTAACCATTGTTCTCTGGCCAGACCCAGACACAGGTTCTGCCAAATACAGAGAAGACAAGGCTGGAATTCATCTCATTTAACCCCAAGCAAGCTCTTAGTCCATGGAAAGAATTAGGCTTTTCTGGGATGTGATACGTCTGGTCTTCCTTAGATACCCTTGCTGAGATTTCTCTTATCAGATGTTCTTAACATCTGAGCTAATCTCCCAAGCTTGCCTTTGAAGTCAGTGGACCAAAATAAGCAACTTTGTGATATCATTTGTCTCATTTTAAGGTAAACATCTTAAATGGTTTTAAAGTGTCTATTTCTTCCCACTGAAGGCAAGCAGAACCCAGAAAGACAACTCAGGGTTAAGCACCTTTCTCATAGATAACTGACACACGATGCAATGATTCTGTCCTAAGATTTGTATTATATATTGTCCAGCTTTAATAAAAAGAGAGGGGGAAACGTGGATATAAGAGAAGTTTGGGGTTGTTTTCTTGGGTATGCTCTTGGCTTTTTTAGGCTTTGGGAGAAAACTTATACTGTGTTCTTTCTTAGGTTATGTGCCAAAATATGGTTTACATGTTGTCAAAGATTAAATAATTAGTAGAACATATTGAAGACCAAAAGGCTGTTCTATGTCATAGCTAATTAGTTACCACAAATATGACAGCTAGTGATTCCTGCTGGTCTGATACTTGCTGTAGCTAACCATGTGGATTCAGAGCAAAATGTAATACACTTACATTGTGGTTTAATTCAAGTTGTCATAAATTGTTAATTTAAGAACTGTATATATATTTACCATTTCTTATCTCCATGTTACTATTAACATTAAAATGAAAAACTGGCTTCTATTCTAAACAAGAATAGTAAGGTACCTGGTCAATGACCTCTCAGAGACCAGTTACAAGAAAAGTGCATGCAATAAAAAGCTTTCTGCTGATTCTATACACAGCTTTATCAAAAAGTAATTTCACAATACTGCCACTGAATCATAGGGAAGGGTGCATTTCTTTCTTTTCCTTCTTCCTTTTCTTTTTCTTGTCTTCTCTCTCTTTTTTCTTATCTTTTTTTTTAGCACATTCTCTCTTTTTCTATTTTTTGTCTATTATATCTGACATATTTAAGACATCCATCTACACATTGTCTAAGAACCAGTGTCTTTGTTATGCAGCAAACACAGAAGATGACTGATATAAAGAAGAATCATTTCATTTGGCATTATTCATAGATTTGAAAAGCAGTAAGCAAGAACATTCTATTATTCTGATGCAAAAAAATTAGTCATTCTGTGCCAATGACTCATGCATCAATGCTTGGATATACTTAAGCTGAAAAAATTCACCCCAAATTAGCCTTTGCATCTTGCTGTGATCTACCCACCTGCCATCTTAACCACAGATGTTATTCGTATAGAATACTATGACTACGTACTTCCCTGTAAACGTATTTGAATGCACATGCTATGGAATATAGGCTTAGACTTCTAAGAGACCTCTGATTTGGATGTTTCTATTTCAGAGGAAGAACTGCCATATCTTGATGGCCAGAAGTCAGAAGCACTCTTAATTGCTATAGCTTTTGTTAATCAGCTTTGTATGCTGACTCATTTGATGTAGTGCTACAATCCACCATGGAATGATTGGAACAGCAAAAATCACGAGTCTCAGTACTAGGTACATCAACCTTGATATGACTTTGAAGTATTCAGGGTGAGAAAGTTACACATAGATTTTCCAACCCTATCACATGTCCCCTCTTTCTGGGTCAAATCTGTCTCTATCAGAGAAGTAACAGGCTCTCATATCACCTGGAAATTGATGTTTACAGCTTTTCCTTCTTTTTGGTTCTCCCATTCTAAAGCTCTAAGTCTCTTCCTTCTTTCATGTTAATTCATTATTTTAAATCCATCTTTTTCTGCAGGAAGGGGTTTATCCCTGCCTTAAACCTCTCTTTGCTTCCATATTTCTTAGATACTATTCTTTCTATCACATGGTCTTGAAACTGACCTCTAGACCTTCCAGAAGACTGACTTTCTTTTTGCCTTTGTCCAGCAATGATTCCAACTAAAATTCTGTTTGAAATTTTTCATTAAATATTTTTTGGCTTTCAAGAGATATAGCGAACTGAAACTATTCATCAAAATGACCCAGCAGTGACTGCATGTAGGACACTCAGGGCTGCATGGTGCAAGGTACTATCTTCTCTTAGCTTAACTGGGGAAAATGTATGCCTGGGCTTGAATTTTGATGGTCACTGAAGTTGAAATAAGGCAACTTGCTTAAATGTCTTCTCTTAGTCTGCATAGAAATTCAAACTACATTACATTTGTTATAATTTGCTATGCTGCTCAAATTTGACTGTATGCCACAGTAGTTTCATGAAGAAAAGCATCTGAAGGCCAAGAATAAATTTCTCGTCAAAATAAGTGACAGAAGAATCCACTCACTGATTACCACAGCTTAGTGGTCAGGGAACTTGCCTACAGTGCTGCAGATATTGACTCAAGTCCCAGGTTGATTTTCTTTCTCTTTGTTTTATCAAGAAGAGAAGAGATGTTATTTCTGCGTGACCCTGGGACTGAGCCTTTTGAAAACTTTGGTAGAGAAGGAAACATTTGCATTGCTGAAAGCAGGAATGCTTTTAGTCCCTTACATTTCTTTTTAAGTTTTTTTTCATTTGTATTTTAAAACTCTACATGCACATTTACTTTGTAAATCATGTCCTGTTTGTGACATAGCTAAGATGTTCTATAAACATTTAACACCTAAAATGTAACCTATTGTTATTCTGTCTTCCCAGATGAGCTCGAGTCAGTTCCTATCTCCTCTACTGTGAATGCAATAGGTATTCAGAGCTTTTGGATTTCATCTTCACTTAGATGTCCTTAAGCTATCTGCCTTCACAACATGGCTGGCTTTAGCTGTGGTCCAAAGTGCATTGGTTAATTTCCTTTGGGATTTTGCTTGCTTGGTCGTTCGATTTGTTGGGGTTTTTTTTTAAGAAATACATCTCAGAGACTCCAGAGGAAGCTCTTCCAGACAGATCCCTTGTTTACTCCTTCATATGTCTAGATTCACACCTTAGCTGTAATGGTGCAATTCTAGTAGAGGCAATGAAAGTAAATTTAAATTAAGTCTCAGTGAAGAGGATTCAGCATTGCCAGAGATAGTGCAGTAAAGGGCATCTGAACCATGATTTCTCTTGGAGAGTAGGCTTGAAGATGCTGCCCTAGATCACAGTGAGAAAGCAGAGCAAATGTCATAGCTTCCTACAGAAAGTGTACCCTTTAAAATTCCTGTCAATTTGAAAGCCATGAACTTTATTTTGAAATCATAGCAGAAATGTATTATCAGATTGAGCCCAGTATCCCTTACTCTAGGGATACGAAATTTCTGTGAAGGCAGAAACTAACATGACAATGATTCTAGAGTGTATGTAGTGGCTTGTATGTGCGAGAAAATATGCAGACGTTCCTTATTCAGCTTTGTAAGTGTAACTCAGTTTTATAACTTTACCATTTAGTCATAGTCTTTATTACAAGTAGGCAAGGTTTCTTTGTGGTTTTTAACTTAGGCATAAAATCACAGAATCATAGAATGGTTATGGTTTCAAAAGACCTTAAGATCATCTAGTTCCAAAGCTCCTGCCACAGGCAGGGACACCTTCCACTAGACCAGGTTGCTCAAGGCCCTGTCCAACCTGGCCTAGAAAGCTGCCAGTGATGGAGCATTCACTATTTCCTTCCAGTGCCTCACTACTGTCACAGTAAAAAGCTTCTTGCTTATATCTAACCAGAACTTCCCTTGTTTCGGTTTTTACCCATCACCCTGTGTCCTGCCACTACAGTCCCTGAAGAAGAGTCCCTCTCCAGCATTCTTGTAGGCACCCTTCAGATACTGGAAGGAAATGGATGAAAAGGCATGGAATGAATGAGGGAGGCTATGTTAAAGTTGAAGAAGCAAACTGTTTCCCCAGGGGAAGAGAGCAAAAGCAGATGGTCATGTTGAAACATAACACATCCCCGACCTGCTCCTTGGGATCTGCAGGTCCAGGCTGAGGCTCAGCTCAGAGTGGACAGGGCAGTCCAGTGCGCTGTAGTGAATTCTCATTGCCATTGGCTGTTAAGAGAAAAAAGTATGCACTTTTGAATACAGTTCATTACAAAGTATCACTTAGTAATCTATTCTAACACGTTTTCTTCCTCATATGTAAGCTGTTAAGTATGATTATTAGAAAGTTAACTAGAGTCATTAAATATTCCTGTCATATGCTTTTGGGGAGACCTCTTTTTCCTAACCCTATGACCACACAACAGAATTTACAGCCTATACTATACATACTCTGAGTAAATAAGATTGTGGTGAAGAAATTACAGTGCAGTAAGTAATTTCCGTTTTCTCTTGTTTTAGTGATAACACTGAAACAAATAGCAAAGGAAATATGACATCAAGTAAGCATTTATGAGGTTCAAAATGCTACTTACACACTTTCATGAATCTGAGGAAAGGTGATGATCACCCTGAAACTAAGATCTTTAATTTCTCTCTAGACTTTGCCACTTACTTTTCAACACATAACTAAGTGTTTTCTACCAGAATAAGAAAAATATCCATTACCTCACACTAAAAGCTCTAAATCATAGAATAGTTAAGATCATCTAGTTCCAACACCCCTGCCATGGGCAGGGACACCTCACACTAAACCATGCCACCCAAGGCTATGTC
>JAOEHY010012464.1:0-13285 GCA_025447955.1 Psilopsiagon aurifrons
TCCCCTTCTTGAAAATGGGGGTTATATTTCCCTTTTTCCAGTCATTAGGAACTTCACCTGACTGCCATGATTTTTCATATACGATGGACAGTGGCTTAGCAACTTCATTCACCAGCTCCTTCAGGACCCGCAGATGGATTTCATCAGGTCCCATGGACTAATGGTATTTGTAAATCGATGGTATTTGTAAGGTGTTTAACTTCAGAACTGATCTTAGACATATCTTTTACAGAATCTCCTTAATTAAAGGTGGTGGTTAATGCAAGCCTAAATTTCTCTCTTCTTTTAATTTCAGATTTTGTCAGTTAAATATAAAAGTGACTGCTGCCCCTTACACAGCCCTGCTACTTTTAATAGCAATACTGAGAAAACAGTTTCAACTCTCTATATTAATGGTTATATAATCCGACCCTCCGTAAATGAGAAATGAATTTTCATAAATATTCACAGATGGCGAGGATGTGAGGATTTCTGCCTGTTTTATCAGCTAATTACAGTGTATTCCATCATCAATATGTAATATAGTTGAGACAAGTAATGGATTACAGAATTCAGGATTGTAGATTGAGTCTTAGCCTTGTCCTGGGTTCAGCAGTAGCAGTCATTTTTCTCCTTCTTAGTAGCTGGTGCAGTGCTGTGGTTTTGACTTTCAGCCTGGGAACAGAGCTGGTAACACTGATGTTTTCATTTGCTGCTCAGTAATGTTTACTCTGACCAAGGACTTCCTGAGTCTCATGTTCTGCCCGGGAGGAGGGGAAGCCGGGATGAAGCAGACACAGGACACCTGACCCAAACTAACCAAAGAGGTATTCCATACCACAGTGCATCATGCCCACTATATAAACCGGGGGCAGTTACCCAGAAGGGTTAGATCACTGCTCAGTTCGGGCTGGGTATCAGTTGGCAGGTGGTGAGTAGTTGTATTCTCTTCCCTTGTTATTTCCTTATCATTATTATTAGTGGTGGTAGCAGCAGTGGCTTGTGTTATACCTTAGTTACTGGACTGTTCTTGTCTCAACCCATGGGAGTTAACACTCTTTCAATTCTCCTCCCCATCCTCCTGGGAGTGGAGGAAGGAAGAATGAGGGAGGAGGAGAGTGAGTGAGTGGCTGTGTGGTTCTGAGTTACTGGCTGGGCTTAAACCATGACAGCCTGTTCTTGTACTTGCCGTAGCCCTGAGAAGTTCAGATTTAAGCTTTCAGTTTTGAGCTAATTTGTAATTGACCCTCCAGCATATATTATTGTCAGCACAATATACCTATATTCTCTCTTTAGTTGTATTCTTATTATTCTGAAAGTGCTTTTTTACATATTTTCTTCCTAATCAGGCACTCATTTAGTATATTTCATATGTGCGTCTCAAATCTCCACCTTCCTCAAATTAATCACAGGTCAGATTAATTGTACTTGGTAACCTGACACTCTGTATCTTAATTATCTTACCATTAAACTTAGTGACCTGAGAGAAGTTTTACCACCAGGTTTTAAACCTTTTTTTGATAGTGCAGAATAATTCAGTCATCAAGGCTATCGTTACACTTTTTTCTCAGTCTGTTCAACTCTTAGAGGAATATTATATCTTTTACATCCAAGGCCTGATGACCTTGGGTAAAGAATAAAAGGGACAGGGATAGTGGGTAAAACTGAGCTTTTTTACTGTCTTAATGTACAAATGAGTTACTTTAGTATTGCTATGTAAGTATTTTGTGCTATTTGGATATCTGTCTACTATTTGCTTGAATTTTCATATAGATATTTTTAATAGTTTAAAGGAGGCAATCAGTGATTGATTAGAATACTGAGGACTGGTTAGTCTGGAAGGTTTCCCACAGGCTTTTTAAGCATGACAGCTTATTTGATCATAAACAGAAGTGGAAGTCTTGTTTAGATTCTCAAACATAACAGAAAAAGTCCCTGTCCTACATATCACTCTGCTTTTTTTTCCTGCTAATGCATTCTGGAAAGCAGGGAGAAGATCTAAAGAGGCTTGGATAAAATTTATGTTGTAGGAATAGATTCTTCTGGAGTCCAGAAGAGAGAGGGAGAGAGAAGTTGCTACCAGCAGGGCAACATTTTCTGGCCACCCAAATTAGTATCTCATTTTGTAAAAGAAAGACAATGGAAAGGACTTTTCTTCACCTTATCAGTTAGAACTATATATTCAAGTTTAAGTTCTACTCACTCTTAGAGATAAAACTGTGATCATGCTCTGCTTTTTTCATTGCAAGTCATTTTAGCAGCCCTGCTTATATTGTAGAAGAATCAAGAAACACATTTTCTATAGTAAGGACAAAAAGTGTTCACATAATAGATGGATTAATTGCTGTAGTGGTGAAATTGGGAGGTTTAAGTCCTTGGAACCACAACATAGGTATTTCCTTTCCCTGGCATGTCTGGGCTCGGGTGAGATTTTTGAACAGGTAGCTAGGTCAGTGTTTTTCAGGATTTTTTCAGGCAAAGCTACAATAGGCAAGAAAAATAAAAAAAGTAATCCACAAAGCCATGGACAATCCAGCAGTGCAATAGGGAAGGCGGTTTGACAGGTAGGGCATTCTTTGGTAAAAGCATAGAATGCTGAACTGCAATAGTTAGATAGGTCTCTGTGGACCATGAAGAACACATAAAGACTGTCAACTTCTCTTATAGATCTTTACATAGATCCTATTACGATTCACACTAAAGTGATCCTCTACCTGTCTTTACTGAGGGCTCCAATTAAGGTAAGGATTTATTCAACAGTCATACTGACCTGGGGCTTGCACAGTGCAAATCTGAGAAGAACATGGTGGTTTTTCCCTTTTATCTCAAGAGCACTCCCTCTGCAGAGAGTTTGCTCTAGCAGATAATCTGAAAAAGGGTATTCTATTTGGGAATTCTCCCATTCACTGCTTAAATCTTGTTATACTTCACATAATTATAGCGAGAGGGAAATGATCTTATTTCTTTCATCTCCTAATGGCTATCCAGATAAGTGTCCTCAGAACCTGAAAAGGTATTTGAACAAGGATATTCTGCATGTCAGATGAATATTCCAAATGCTACTCTATCACAAGGATGTGTTGTTAGCTCCTAAGAATAATTTATCCAACTTTCTGTATGCTGATAAGCCCACTTTCAGGCTGTGGATTTAATGAGATGTCAAAGAATAGAAAAATAACTACTTGAGCTTGTATTTACCCTTAAGTAATCTTGTGAGGGTGTTTATATCTCATGTTTACCTTAAACATGTCCCTCTTTCTTATGCATTGCTTGTTTATGATTGTTTCATAATTTTCCTGTGGAACTGTAGAGCTTTGTGAGAAATTCCAGACAATCTAAACTGTAGGTCCACTATTTATGAATTTGAGTAAGACTGTCTACTTTGCAATTTTGTCTGAATCACTCTTGTCATTGGTGTCTGTGAATGGTTCACATCCCTTGTCACTCATTTGTAAATATACAGGCGTGCAAAATTGATGCACTTGCATTGGTGTCCCAGTGACTACTCCTAGACTGTGCTTATTTGCAAATTGGATAATCAGTAAATCTCATAAAGCCAACAGACTATACCTGACTGAGCTACACAAGAACAATTTACTGTGAGTAGTGCCTCAGTTTGTAGGATACATAAAATAGCAGTGCTGTGTCTGTGAATCGAACCACAGGTGGAAGTAGGTGTTTATATCAACTGCTAGCACAATTTCCTGAGCTAAGAAAAAATGACATGGGTAACTCTGGTCATCCATTTGTAGGAGCAAAAAAGGCCCAGAGTCTATCCTCAATTAGATATCATCAAGGCTTTAGAAGCATTAGGGGATATATATTACATAGGTGGATGCTTACTAGTAGTGCAACACCATTTTATTAATAATAGAATAGTATCAGAAGAGTGAGTAACATTGCAGTGTAAACAAATACAGAGCATACCAGGAGAGATGGATAAACAAAACAGAATTGTGATAAAAGGAATTTATTTGTCCCAATGAATATTCAACTAAAATGTAGGGTTTGCAGTTTTGGCCTATTTCTGTTAGTTAAATGCAGATTTATTTTACTATTCTTACAATGTTTCAGTATTCACATTCTAATTTTGACATTACTAGATTAAAGAATTAAGAGAGAACTTTGAAATTTGCAATTAATGACATTTGGTTTTACTAAAAATAAGTAGAGCGTCATATCAATAAAGAATAGACATTAAGATTATGAGGAAAATCATTTGTCAAAATTCTTGCCTGTAAGCAGGCTGTGTTTGGAGATTTTATTGGCCATATTATCTTGGTTATTTAAGGAAAGACATATGAGCTGTTCAAGGTAAATAGCTTGAAAGCATTTCCACCTGCACCTAAATGTGTTTATGTGTAGGTGTAGTTGGCACTTGCCTTTAGCTTTCTGGACTTGTTGCAGAGCCTGAGGCAGTGCTTTATACAGCACAATGTTACTGAACCAACTTATACTACTGCAAGAACATTAAGGTAAACAAGTATTAGTGAGGTAACTTTAATAAGGAAGCTACCTGTACCATGAATTTACTGAATATCAAGTTGTTCAGCTAGATTGAAAGACTTGAGCATTCTTACACATTTTTTTATTCCTGGGAACAAAAATTTGGGAAAAATAAGGAATTGCAGAATGCAAATACAGAAAGCCTATTAAATACCAGGTAACTGATCCTGGCATCAGGTGATCATTGGACTGAACTTTGTACATACATGAGAGCACCTAGGAATAAATGGAGGCCTGCTGGGGCATTGATGGATGCCATTACGTATCTACAGAGGGAGATTGTCCAACATTAGATTTCATGGAATCCATTTTACACTGGCGTTACTAGTCATAATAAACTTCTTCTACTCTGCTCTGTAAATGTGATTTGAGACCACTATGGCACTGGGTATGGTTATTGAAAGTCCATGTCTGTTTTGCCAGCAGGTAGTATACCAAAGAAAAATTATCATGAAATCCATATTTTGGGTTTCTACCAGACTTCCAGTGGTAATTCAAACAAACAAGAAGATGTAATTTATGCCCTACATCTGGTTATAAGTGTTAATGGTACCACTGAACTAAAAGAACATCTCTCATAGCCAGAATTAATCTTTAAAGTTTATCTTTTCATACTGGTTAAATTTATGTAACAAAAATCCTCAAAGTGTACAGAAGAATATAGCCAAAAGAAAAATACATCTTCTCCCCCTGTATATACTGTGACTGTCAGTCTGTTGAGGCACTAATCAGAAAGAGCTTACAGCATGTCTGCATCAATTCTTCTTCACCCTGATTTTTCTTCCTAATAAATATATACACTACATATCTAAATAAATAAATAAATATCCACACTAGCTACCCTGGCATGATGACTGATATCAGAAAGATGATTCATAGGAATTGCTATGTAACTAAGAACAAATATATTTTTCAGAGAGCCATAGAAGGATGGCACCCTTTTAGATAAAGGCACGGACTCTTAAAAAATCCGATAGGGATATTGAGATTACGAAGTCATCTAAAAGACTCTTCCGAAGTCCTATAAAGTCTCATAGTACGTGTAAAACTAGTAAACACTTCTAGTAGAAAATATCAGCAGATATGTAGGAAGAGTGGGTATTGCAGAAGTATAACAAGTTTTACTAAAGACAAATAATTTTCAATGTCCCCACGAAGGTTATATTTAAAAAAGAAAAACTGAAAAAAAAATAAAACAGAGGCTATTAAAAGCAATGGAAATAGGTGCATAGATTCAGAGGTTCATTTTTTAACCTGATTTCATGCTTTGGGTCTTTTTTAAAGCTGTCCTTTATCATGATGACAATAATGATAATAAAATATTAAAATACTGAGATTATACCCTAGTTTAGGCCCATGCTTCTCATGCTCACTTACTTGTTTTCTAGAACAGCCTTCCTGTCTCTCTTTTAAATGTTCTAGGGAAACTTCCACTCTGATGGTGTGGCAATAATAAATGAAATGCAATGAAATCCTTTTCTAAACCTACAGTTCCTAGGCATTATGACAAAGCACCTGCTAATAAAGTGTTAGAGCTTATTGGAAGTTCTAAAAAAATGCCACCTGCTACAATTTCTACAGCTGAAAGTTATATTCAAGCAGAGGTAAATTTTGACATGCTCCTTCTAGTGCATGGAAATATATTTCTGGAATTAAAGTTCACCTAAACTATGCAAAATATTTTTTGCATGTAGTTAATTTTGTAAGTTAATTTAACCTCAGATTTAAAATATGTGACTGATACTAGAAAAGAAGGTGACCTACATGTGCAAGTCCACTCTTAAAGTACTCTGTGGTTCAAGAAACTGCTTCCTTTTCACTTGAATGCCTAGGAACAGTCTTTAAATAAGCAAACTAAACTAACTAAAGAACAACTCTACACTTTACATCCGACTCCTCAGTGAATCTATGTTCCTCATTTGTAACCGGTAGAATTAATGCTTAAAAGCAGCATGGTTGCTAAAATCCACCACCACTAGAAGCATTAATGCTTTCAAGTCAGAGCAATGATAAAAAGCATCACAGTGTAATCATAAGACAAATCAGGTCATAGGTGTTAATTTGCTTGTGTTTAAATAATATCTGTCAATAACCTTTTAGATGCTTTTGAAAAGACCAACACAGTTAGTTTTATTTGTCAACAGAAACTAAAAATAAATTAGCTGTGCTGCTAATTTAGTGAGAGTCTTATCTATTATTTCTTTTTAATAAACTTTGACCACACTCAGTCTAGGGAGCTCTATACAAAAGATATACAGGACTGGAAAAAAATAACTGATTAAATTTTAACCAGCTGCTGGGCAGATAGTTTGCCTGAGGCACTTTTGTCAGTTTCAAAGGGTCCTTTTATTAATTTTGCATTTTGTATTTTGTTAGTGGAAAGAGCTAGCTCTGTTGGGACTGCCAAAAGCTATAGGCAGCGAATCTTGCAACAGCAAAGAGGAAGCTGTAGAGCATGCCAAGTAGATTTAGCACACTGAGCACTCTAAATTACATTTGTTTTATCAGTCCTAAAAATATATTAACTTCAGGTGTAAGTTCTTTGAATAAAGCCTTAAAGCTAGTACATCCAGTTCCTCTTCTGTTTATATAAGGCTTTTACTTTGTCTATAAAAATAAAACACTGCACTCTTTGCCAAATATCTACCAATGTAATTTAAATCTTTTCTTCTTATGATTGTTGGCACATTTTTTGTTGGTCTGTTTTCTTACGTTGATCTTATGTTCTTACTGAAAAGGTATTGGAAATATTATCTAGACCCTCCCCACTTTCCAAGACATTTAGGTGCAGCTTTTATGGATGAAATTATTGATGCCTAAATGGAAGCAATATTTAAATAAACATATTATGCTTTCATTTGAATGGAGCCCAACATCCATACCATCATATGGAAAATGCTGCTTGTAGCATATTGCTCAGACAATTTGTGAGCAGAAGTTAGAACTCAGGGGTTAAATGGAAAACACAAGCCTCTCTTGTGATGCTGGGAATTTCACAAGTTCCACTCAGGCAGCTTCAAACAGCATTAAACACAAAGGAAAAAAAGGATACCCTCAGGCTAGAATTTGCAGAAGGCTTACCTGCGGTAGGATGGAGCTAAAATTAAGCCTGAAGACAAAGCATTTGGGCTTACATTTAGAAAATTCAATGGCAAAGTACATATTTTTGGAATGCATATCATACTCCTTTTCCAGTTTCATTGCATTTTAAGATAGCTTTTTTTTTCCCCCAAGCAAGTTTCTTTATTCCAAATCAATATATGATAGTGTTACTACTGCATTATTTAACGTCTTCAACAACTATTTTTGTGTGCAATCCTGTGTTGGCTAACCTCATTGGTATCACTTATACATAAAGGAATGTGTTCTTGCTGCCACTGAAGTTAACAGTAAACCTGATAATAGCAAAATTGACTTCATGGGAGAAAACTGGGCTCAAGGTAATTAAAAAAAAATCAATTACACCCATTTCTTTTTCCACCTAAAGTTTAGTCAGGTTTTCTATAGCATTTTAAGAAAATTGTGGTTTATGCCCTGGATTACCTCCTAACTTCATCTACCACATGTAAGTACAATAAAATAATAATAAGCGAATCTTTAAATTATACTGGTCATTCAGTCTGTAGTTAAATGTTCAACTCAGAAAAGTACCAAGTAAAGAGAGAAAAAAAAAGAGGTTATTTGCTGGGACAACTGAGACTGTCAGCTCAACCACACAGTGTGAAAACACTGAAATTCATAAGCTTCCAAGATTCACTCTGAATGTCCAGCTGTGGTTTGACAAGCTCATATATAGATGCTTGGCTTATGAGATATAGTACTTCTGTGAAGTTCTAAGCTCTTGCTCAAGTATTTCAAGGAATTGGGGGCAGGTAACTGAGCATTTACACTAAGTTCATAACATGGAGTGAGACTAGAATCTGCAGTGTTGGCTAAAGATGCCAAGGTGAGTTTGGATTCTGGAAGCTACGCTAATGGAGAACCCAGTTCCTTCTACTCCTTAATGACTGGACTCTCTGTTATGTAGGTAATAGTGAAGTCTCCTATAAAATTGGTGGTAGAGTGGCTACTAGCCACACAAATGCACTCTGTAATCAGAATAGGTTCTTTCTTTGATGTTATCATAATTCCATACTTTAACAGACAATTTTATCAATGAGATAATCTGAAAAAACGGAAGTCAGTTCATTCTTTCATAACTGCATGTGCTCCATGTTGCTTACAAATGACAGTTGTTGATGAGAAGAGCCAATTCTGTAGTCAATGCGGAGCACTGGAAATGCAAAGGAATACAATATGCTTCAATTTGAGTCAGCAGAGATTCATATACTCTGCTTAACATTATGTTTTAGCTAAGTAATGTATACAACTTCATATTCAGTATCATAATTTCTGCCATAGTGTAAAACCAGTGGACCCTTTCAGTTCCATTGAGGTGGTACAATTTAAAATCATGAAGGGATCATTCCCAATTTGTACCTGAGCAAGTAGGTTAGTAGAATTCAAGGCTGTGGTGACGTTGGAAAGGAAGCTGTTATTTCCTGTCTTGTGTTTCCTGTCCTTCCTCTGTCTTGACTGCAGAGACATAGATGTTTGATATTAGAATAGATTTTGCCATTTCAATTACGTGAAATTATTTCTTTCTATGTTGATTAATTCTTTAAGAGAAGTATATTTTGGAGCAATATTAATAGAATCATAGAATGGTTTGGGTTGGAAAGGACTTTAAGATCATCTAGTACCAAACCCTCTGCCATGGGTAGGGACACCACACATTAGACCATGTTGCCCAAGGTTCTGTCTAACCTGGCCTTGATCACTGACAGGGATGGAGCATTTACCACTTCTTTGGGCAACCTATTCCAGTGCCTCACTACTCTCACAGTAAAGAACTTCCATATATCTAACCTGAGCTTCACTTGTTTAAGTTTCAACTTATTACCCTTTGTCCTGTCACTACTGCCCCTGGTGAAGAGTCCCTCTACGGCATCCATTTAGGACCTCTTCAGATATTGGAAGGCTGCTAAGAGGTCTCCAAGCAGTCTTCTCTTCTTGAGGCTGAACAGCCTCAATTTTCTCAGCTTGTCTTCACACAGAGGTGCTCTCGCTCCCTGATCATCCTCATGGCCTTTGTTATGCTATGGTTCTAAATAATTATTCCACAAATTTTCTAATGGATGCCAGATCATGGGCAAACTAATGTCAATTAAAATTAATCACAAGTGGCCAGTTTAATAAAATTGGAAACAATATTAGTGAAAGCAAATGGTGAGCTTGGACCTCTCATTTTGTATCTCAGCTTACATGAGGTTGATGTATGACGTATCCTATGGCAAGAAGAGGACATACATTCAAGCATTCTCATAAGAGTGATGCTGCTGCTCAGCCGTCCTCCCTACCTCTCTGAAAGTATCTGAGAGGATCCTGGACCATATTTCCAGTACTTTTCACTCTGTTTCTTTGAGCTGCCCTATTATTTCTTTCTATCATAGATGTCACTGAATCTGGCATTTACATTGAAAAGAACCTAAGTTACCGTGCATAAGAAAATACTTCACAAACAGAAAGCAGTAATAGGAAAAAGTGAGACACGATTTTAAAAATGAAAATGAAGACTAATATGAAACTCTCCCACTTGTGGCTCATGTATTTCTTGCCTTAGAAATGCTTTTAAATTTGCCTACCCTTCAAGACATTAATTGGCTGCAGCAGAGTTCTTTCATTTTGTTCTCATAAAAAGATGAGATGTATTGTCTTACTGCTGTGAAGTCAGATCTTGGCATGATTCTTTCAATTTACTGCTTCGTTGGGTTATTAGCAAGGATTTTTTCCTCCCTTAAGTTTCCTTTCATGTAAAGTGACATGCGGGTACACAAGCATTCAAGACTTAACATTTTTCTGTGATGTCCCATTCAAATTATGGAAAATCACTCTAATGATTATGGGAAGGGAACACAAAAGCAGCGTGAGCTTACCTGAAATGCATTCTTCTTTAGGTTTCAGTGAATACCTGCTGAAAAGTTCTTAGAGTGTTTTATCTGATTCTACATGCAGAATAACATGTTTCATTGATATTTTATCACAGAGGAATTGTATGCCTCCTATTGTGCCTCAAGAATAAGCAGACTGTTGGTTATGCTTACTTTTTTCACCCCACTTTTGAAAGTTAGCCATGTTGTAATACTATTAATGTTTTCACTGCACCACTGTGATAATGAAACAAGGTAGTTTCACTTTTTTGGTTACATCATCCTACAGTGTGCTAGCTGACATGAAGGAACCCAAAGTTTCGAGTGAGGCAAAAGCTAAGATTTTACTATTTTTGCATTATTCTCCTCGGTGTGGCCAATGAAGAGGATTATGCAATAGCCAGATGATATATGGTGTTCGTATTGACCTTTAGTAGAACACTGCAATCATAGAATCATAGAATAGTTAGGGTTGGAAAGGATCTTAAGATCATCAAATTCCTGATGAAGGTCCTGAACATACTGCATTATGTCAAATAGGCTCTTTCTTGTCACACAATAAATGTGGGCTTCTAAAAGGCTAACAAAGTACAGCATGATTTTTCAGTGCTAAAGCAATATTCTGTTTTGCAAGTTGTAATATCCATATATTTCATGCTGATGATTAAATAATGTTAAATTGAAAGCTCGAGGTTAAACTTTTAGAAAAGAAATAATTACCTTACACACACACTAGGCAAATCATTCCCTCCCTAATCCTGACTACTGGATTTACTTTGAACTAGGGATGGAGAATTCATTATGGAAAATTTTGAGCCAGCTAGCAATTTGTGGGTTTGAAAGTATCTCTAAAGTAACCTGATGACTGAGATCACCAGAGGATAAGTATGTAAGAGACATTGATTTCTTTATGACAGGCTGCAGAACATAAGGAATATTCACAGCTTTCTGCTTTAGGAGGTAGAAAGGCTCAATCTGAAAATTTTGATAAACAGTTGTGGGAGGATGGTAACTGAAATTCTTTGACCTCTATTTTTTCAGATCTACAGTGGTCAATTTAGTAGAAAGATTTTCTGGCATGTAACAGTAAAACCATAAAAACTGTGGGGTTAATTTTAGTGGCACCTAGCAAAGCATGAGTGCTACTTACAGGTATGTTTTACTTTTCCTCCCCTCTTCTTTATGTCTAATACAGGATCAGACCCTGCATTTAGTACCATAACTTGCAGTACTGCTGCTCTTGAGTACAGATGGATAATTTGTTTTTAAATCAATACAGTTAGAATTCAAATGAACAATACAAAATCCCTGACTTAAATATATTTAACCTATACCATAAAGATTAAAAAGTGATGTCAGTAGTTCCATTATGTAGGTAGGCATGGGATGAGTTTCTTATAATTCTCACCCTTACGTTACAGTCAATCCTACCTTTTCAATATTTAGAGGATTTGTGTATATTTTGATAACTGGCATCTATAACACAGCTTTCAGGCAATTGCTTCAAATTCACTTCTGCTTCACAAAGTAATTACAATCACTCAGCCAAGTTCTACACTTGTTTATAGTCTGTCTACTCCTTATGAATTAAATGGATCTTTTATTATAAATGTTGTGTAGGTATGTTTATAGCAGAGGACACAGCGTCTTCATAAGAAACCTAGTAACCATTCTTTAGTAAGTATTTTGGTGTAAAACAGATTTTCTTTGGTACTAGGGGCCAGCTACCGCTAATCTGTGGGAAATTCTACATGGGTATAGTATTTATGGTACTTATATCTTCAGCATAGCCTGGAAAATTGTTTCGAATAGGGTTTTTAATAGTACCAGTTTGAAAATTTTCCCTGCTGAGACTTTCCTTCGGCAGCTCAGCTTTCCAGTGTGTAGGATATTGTCAATCTACATAATCTTTGTGTGGACTGAACTGCTCCCTATTTGCGTCCTTTGCCTTTTTGTTTGTTGTTAGCTTTGTTTTCTATTACATTGGACTTAAGCATTTGGGCCCAGTCAGTATGGAATTAAAAAATTACAGCATTTAATTAATATTAGTCAAGATGGTACAATATGTAAAATTTCTAATAAAAGCATTATCGTAGAATCGTACAATCATAGAATAGTTATAGTTGGGAAGGACCTTAAGATCATCTAGTTCCAACTCCCCTGCCAGGAGCAGAAACACCACACACTAGACCATGTTGCCCAAGTCTCTGTCCAACCTGGCCTTGAATACTCCCAGGGATGGAGTATTCACAACTTCCCTGGGCAACCCATTCCAGTGCCTCACCACCCTTACAGTAAAGAATTTCTTATACCCAATGTAAACTTCCCCTGTTTAAGTTTGAACTTGTTGCCCCTTGTCCTATCACTGTAGTCCCTAATGAAGAGTCCTTGGACAACTTCTTTGGACAGACTGTTCCACTACCTCACAACCCTCAAGGTAAAGAACTTCTTAGTTGTACCTAAACTGAACTTGTTTAAGTTTTGACCTATTACCCCTTATCCTGTCACTAAAGTCCCTGATGAAGAATTCCTCTCCAGCATCCTTATAGGCCCCCTTCAGATGCTGGAAGGCTGCTATGCAACTTCTGTTCTGGAGGCTGAACAGACCCAGTTTTCTCAGCCTGTCTTCATACGGAGGTACTCCAGCCATGTCTTTTTTATGCTGAGGAGACCAGAACTATGTGCAGTACTCCAAGTGGGGTTTCACAAGGGCAGAGTAGATTGACAGGATCACCTGCTTGGGGGTGTTGGTCAATGGAAAAATGAACATGAGCCGGCAGTGTGCGCTCGCAGCCCAGAAAGCCAACCGTATCCTGGGCTGCATCAAAAGG
>JAOEHY010012465.1:0-19289 GCA_025447955.1 Psilopsiagon aurifrons
GGGGGGGATTATGTAGTGCCTTTCAAAGCAGGTCTCCAACCTGCCTAGGGAATAATGAAGAAGGATAGCAATGAAGGGCTGAGAAACAGAGAGGAAGACCCACTCCAGGAAGCTGGACTATTGAACACCATGGTTCTGGGCACCTGGACCCACCACCTTGCATGCTGTTCAGGAGTGGCTGCAGTGGTTGAACATGGATGCAGCCAGTGCTCAGGAGTGTAGGCACTGGTGAGACCAGGGCTGCTGACAGCCAGGGCGACTTGTGTTCAGGGTCTCCAGTATGGAAAAATTCGAAGGCTGTGAGGAAGGCGCATCTGATATAGTCAGTCTTGCCCAGAGCCAGGTGCCAACTGAGTGAATAGGTGGAGGAGTGTGCTTCTTACTCATCCGCTTGCCCAGCAACACCCTTTCTTGATGCGAGGAGCTGTTTTGGTCATAGGACCTTGTTTGCCACTGTCACACGAGGTGTGCTAGCTTGGCACCACTTACTATGCATTTGATTTTCCTTCTTCCTGTGTTTAAGTAAGTACTGGTTTTGAGCGGAGTCAAGTGGCTTACATTTATTGCTTAATGATGGAGCAGTTAAGTAACTGAGTCCCCAGTTTCACGAACTCTTTCAAGTCCAGTAGCACCCAGCAGCTCTCTGAGTTCACGTCAGGTCTGTGTGAGATGAGGCTGAATTTTTGTGTTTGGAAAAGTCATACAGTTTTCCTTAGTCTCATGAAAGTGGCCACCCTTTCAGTGTCCTCAGGTTTCAGTGAACGTAAGCCTGAACGCAGCTGTAGGAATTTTGATGCCCACACACCTGAGACTTCTGTCTCTTCCCAGCATTTCCACATGTTGATATGACCCCACTGCTGACTGCAAAGGCACCACATGATTTGCTCTGTGCCCTTTCCACGGAGATCAGTGTCTCCTGTGCCTGGTGTGGCCTGTGCTTGTCCTCCCGTTCACAGTAACTGTTCTGGGGATAACTTTGTAGGGAGACGCAGCTGCGTAGACTACAATGAGAAGTCTCTCGTTGATCTTCATGGTTTGCAGCAGGTAGGAAGCAGGACGTACACCACCACAGCAGTCAAAAGCGGTAACTGTCCTGCACAGCTTCCTTTGATTCAATGCTTCCTTAATGTCCCTTTCTTCCTTCCCCATCTCCTACTTTTGCCACCAACAAGTAGTAGCCCTGAGGAAGACAGCTGAGCTGAGAAGGCAAACAGCGTTTTCCAGCACCCATGGCACACAGCCGCGATCTGCCGATGAACTCCCAAAGACCGGTGAGGAACTGCCTTCCAGCAGGTCAGGCTGCCTTCCTCAGGCTTGAAGTGGCTGATCTTCTCCCTTGCTTCCAGCATTAGGTGTATCCAACTGGTATATCATCTGTACCTCAGAGGATGCAAGTTTGGCAGGCTGTCTGAACTGACTGCACCCTGGTGGCTAAACTTGATGTCTTTGGTGCATAGGAAAAAACAGCTGAGGCCTGTGGAAAAAAGGGGGAGAGCCGGCTTCCAATATGGGCTTTGTCCAGCGTGGAGCAAGGTCTGAAATCCCCATCTTGTCTAATGAGCACATGGACATCCCACCTTTCCCGTAATGCTTGCACCAGCTGCATGCAGCAGGCTGGTACACAGAGTGGAGCAGGGGCTATAACACAGGTCTTCTGGATGTGTAGTTCTGTAGTTTAAGATCAGCTATGAGAATCTCCCTAATCTAAGTTTATACACATGTGAAAGCATTTAAATAATAAAATTGACAGTGTTGTTATTTTCTTTGATAATGCCTGCCATAGATAAACACTGGTGTTTTAGACAGTACTTCAGTGAACACATTTTACTTCTATAATATCATAGTGTTGTTTAATAAAAAGCAGCCTTTTACCTTAGAACCAGCAAAATGTTGGCCTTATAGTTGTCTCTGAACAGCATGATCAGGGTAGCCTTGTAATCATGCTGTTAGAAGTCTAAGATAAGATTAAGTTGTACATTCTCTGTAACTACCGTCTCTCAATCCACTAGTCAGAGCAGGACACAGGAATAGCTGAGACAAGCTTGTGTGCCACACAACGTAAAGTATCAGCAGAGAAACAAAAGGGAAGTTTCCAAATAATATTGAGGAAAATAACTGTATTAATTTGACAGTCATAGATACATAGAATCATAGAATGGTTCTGGTTGGAAAAGTCCTTAAGATTATACAGTTCCAGCCTCCCTGTCGTGGGCAGGGACACCTCACCCTAGACCATGTCACACAAGGCTGTGTCCAACCTGGCCTTGAACACCGCCAGGGATGGAGCATTCACAACTTCCCTGGGCAACCCATTCCAGTGCCTCACCACCCTCACAGTAAAGGACTTCTTCCATATAACTAACCTGAACTTCCCCTGTTTAAGTTTGAACCCATTACCCTTTGTCCTATCACTACAGTCCCTAATGAAGAGTCATCCTAAAGCTGGTTAAAAATGAGTATAGGTTAATGTTCTCACCTCCAACTTTCAAGACTGCAGTAATGAACTTTGGTTGATTTTTACTCGTATATTGATACATGAGGGGATATTTCATTTGGAAATTACGTTGACATATTTCAGGTGAGGTAGAAATGAAATTTTTGATGATCAGAAATGCCTTTTTCAGTGTGCTGATGCTACTCATTTCTTTTTTAAAATTTCTAGACGCCAGTCCAATTAGATCTTGCATGAATGCTAATGAGAAAATGCTAGCTTGCTTTATTATTACATATATCCTCACCATGCTATATTAACTCAGTTTAATTGTTTTCTGAAAGTTGTGCTGTATTTTTTTATTTGTGTCTGTTGCTTAAGATTGTTACATTAGTCACAGTAATCACCTGAAACACTGCAGTTCTAAGCTGTACCAGCACTGCTTTCTTGATTGAGTAGCACCCCAATTTTTTGGGAAGGATATGGACACTTGAAAGGCGTGAATCTGGCCTACAACTGATTTTGGTTGAGAGGAAGATGCAGAAATGCTATGGTCCTGGGAGCTCCAGGCCTGCTCCAAATGTGCCAGACTTGTGTGAGATGAGCTGTCACAGGAGGGAATGGGCATTCCTACCTCAAACAGACAACTGGGGTCTATCTACTTCAAAATATTTTGTTTATTAACTTATTTAAACCATCATACGTTCTTGTGGCAAGTGAAAAAGGACGCACTTCTTTTGATGCCTCATCAGGGAGAGAGCTTGCTTTGTATCAGTCCCTTTGGGAATATCTTACTCTGACTTGTGTCCTAGACCATCGTGGCTTACATCATGGCTTGTGTTCTTTTCTTGTTTATCCTCCCAGCCTTTTGAAATAACTCAAACAAGATTATGTGTGGAGCTCATGAACTTATGGTGATTTTTGTTTGTACCTCACAATACCGTGTACTGATAACTATTTCTTTTCTGCACCTCTGGATTTGTTACTTTCCAGTTTTCTTGGTGGTTCCTTCTTCCTCTTCCTACTTCCTCTGCAAGTGTAAGAATGGGAATGACAAATTAAATTTTATTCCTCTCTATGCCTTATTTTTTAAGGTGTGGGTTTACAAAAGTAACCTGGATTTATCGTTTTACTGTGATCCTTCTTTTTGCTCTTCCTCAAGGAAGAAAATCCTTGTCTTGTTGAGGAAGACTTTCTCTGCAGTGATCCACTTTAATCACTCACTTCTGAGGGAAATTCCTTCCTGAACTATATTGCAGACACAGTCCATAAATGAAACAAACCCACCAATTACATTGGTGCTATGATATTATCATACACAAATGCAAATATTCTTCTTCTTGAAATTACCTCTTTGAGGTTCTCTTGGCTTTGCAGTACATTTTCTTGAGGTAAAGGTCCCTCCCTGCCCTACAGCATGCATGTACATAGTTTCTGCACGTGGCAGTGTTGCTGCTCAGGCTCTTCAGTGATGTGTGCTATGGGAGGCCCAGCCATGTGGATATGCTGAGCCAAGGACAGATATGTCTGCATAAATTACTGGCAGCTGAGGAGAGGGTGAAATCCACACCTCATGTGATCGGAAGGGAAAATTCCACAGTGAAGTCACAGGAAACTCAGTTCAGAGGGTTTGACACCGCTGTTTAAAAGCTGCCAAGCTCTTTAGGACATGAAGAAATAAAAGACTGGTGGAAGCTCTTCTGTCCCCATCCTCTCCCTCACCCCCAGCAACTTGCCGAAAAAGCTTCCCATGTGTAAGTTGAAGCCAACTGAGAGCACTTCTTGAAGATAAAAAAGTTTTCATTTCTTTCTTTTTCTGCACCTCACCGCCACTTTCCTGCCCATGATTTCCTGTACATTTCCTTCTAGCTATTGAAAACCAGAGTCATGGTATTGCTTCAGAGGACACTGATGAGATGAAACTTAAAGCTAGAAATGAAGAGTTGCTGAGCCAGGAACAGAAGGATCTTGGTTCTCTGTTAAAGCCTAAGAGGGCTTTTGTCTTCAGACAGAAATATTAGGTGACAAATGCATTAGTGAGGAACCTGGGTGAGCCAAGGGCCTAAGGGCCAAAACAATTGGTTTATAGTTGCCCTAATAATGTCAGATGCCTCAGATTGTTTAATTAGTTTGTTTTCTACAGCAAATAATCTTATTTATTTCAACTTTCTATTGTATGAAACAATGATCATTACTCGCCATTGCTGACCTTGCCTGGCCCATAGCTCTCCAGCTGAATAAACTGAGATAGGGCAGTAAAAAACAAATCTATGCCACTAATAAGCTTTTGAAACATTCGTGTTTACCATTCACTGCATGAACTGACTATCAGGCATTATACCGCCATGGAAACACTCTACAATTGCATGTCATGAATGTAAAATAATATGAGGCACAGAATATAGTGCTGAATTGCACATGAATGAGAAGATACTCGGAATGCTGCATGACCTTCAGCAAGATTCAGTTTATGTCAGTGAGAAAGAGGAGCCAAATTATTCATGAGGCTGAAAGGGGGAGAAAAGACGTGTGATCTCAGAGCAGTTAGAATTATGTTAGTCTTGTGGGAAAAAATCGAGATGATCATGTTAATATTACCATTTCTCTTACACTCTCACCGGAAGCAGAATTTTAGGAATGTGTCAAGCTTTGTGTGTATTATCCAACTGCAAAAAAGACAATAGGATTTTACAGCATCAATTGATGCAGGTTTTATTCCTTTGTGGGGCTGTATTTTGACAAAGCAAATGCTTTCAGAAACAAGGTGAATCAATAGGTGTGACTTGTCAGTAAGGTGGTTATAGGATGAGGGAAATGTTTAAGGAAGATAATGTAATCATGCATTAATATGTAAAAAAAAACCCAACCAAAATGTGACAAAAGACTATTAAGGATTTTTTAAAATAAAAACAAACCCCAAAACGAATTTCAGTGATGTAGTCAAAGGTATGTTCTTTAGTGACACTCCACACTTCCTAGAGGAAGTTGAGTATATTATTGCACGAAATAATAGGAAATGTGACTTTGAAGATACTGTTTATCACTAGGAATGAGAATTCTGTTTTTCTGCATGGTCTGCGGTCAGATAGTGCTGCTGAGGGGCACTGGTGCAATAAAGGCAGAATTTGTCCTCACACAGAAGGTGTGCCAGGCTGGGCATGTTTCAGAAGCCCTGTGTGTCATCAGCCCATGCATTTTCTTACTAGAACTTCACAAAAGAAAGCATGTAACCTCTTTTTATGGATAAATATACCATTTCCACTAATCCTCTGATTCCACAGTTTAATAGTGAAATTAAATATGTGAGTAATTTCAGTGAGGCAAGCCAAACCTGGCAGAGACCAAAAGAGAAGCAAAAGTATTGGGTGTCTGATGTCTGAATCTTTTCTGCTAAAGAAAACCGTATAAAATGTGGCCTACTTTTTTCCTGCAGCCATTTCAGCTTACCTGCAATGTACAGAGGATTGATATTAGTGGTCATCCACACAGAATTTCAGAAGCTGTTGACACAACCAGAATGACCACATTTATATCCACCTCATGGAAATTCAGCTATTCTTCAAGCATATGCCCAAACAACCTTGGGACACTTATAAAGGAATTAACCTACTAGTATCATTGTGAGTGCTTGAAATACAGTGGGGTGCTTCTTGCTGCTTTGGCTGGAAAAGCAGATTCAGAGAATTGTTGTTTCAAGAAGCCAAAGCCTTGTCCATTTGCAGCCAGTTATTTTGAAGTCATACTGGGCTGAATAGTTTGATTGCTGGCACATAAAAAAGCATTTCTGATTGTGATTACTCTCACCTCCATGGGAGCTCAGAACCAAGATATATTTGTGATTGTATTTGCTTTTGATGTATGCTGTACCTTGTGACACTATTGAAATCTGTATTGACTCTTCTATATACAGATCCTGTAATTATTCAATCTTTGTCTAGCATTGAGTCCACCAGGCTTTCCTTCCCTCTGCTTCTGAGGGGTTCCCAACCTGTGAACATGTTCTCTACCCACTGAGGTCATAATTTCTCATACTGATAAACATTGTTCAGAATTCCCTTTTTGGGGTGCTCTTCTTCTGCTCAGTCCGTAGAAAATGGTGAACACTACAACATGCAGTTGAACTGATTTTTGGTCCTGAAAGCCACTTTTGCTGATCACTTTCAGTAAGATTTGTGAGGGCTTTTTTTCTTTTCCCATGACTTCATTCTGCAGCTGACAACTGCAGTGGGTTCTTACATTAAATAGTATGTTTTCTGTCTTGTCAGTTTTGTTGCAGTATAAAGAATTGTCTAAATGAAGCTCATTTTTAATGAAGCTCATTTCTAATGAAGCTCATTTTTAACAAAGCTCATTTGTAATACTGTGTTTAGGTTCAAGATTTGTCACTATCTTAAAACAGAACTTCTATATTTCCTAGTTTACATTAGATCAGTTAATCCAACATGTATTTATGCCTTTTCAGATAATCAGTTCATTGTGCTAATTAAACATACGTCGCCAGTACTTGAACCTTTCTCCAGACACACTTTCAGCTCCGGACTCTCAAGCTTTGGAGCAATGTAACCCTGCCATCTACTGGAAAGTCTTTAGTAATGGTTTTTGTTTTTAAAATTGGGGTGGGGAATATCTGCAGGTTTTACCTACAAAGGTGGCCACTTCTAATTCTGAAAAGCAGAGGCTGATTTCCTGTTGTTCAGGGGAAGCATGCGTCTGAAATGCAAAGACTGTGAGTTTTCTGGGAAGGGATTAAATATGTGGTAAACAAGAGCTTTTCCTTTCCCTCTCGGACAGCCAACATTTTCTCCATCGAAGGATTTCAAATCTCTCATCCTCCACTCTAGCTACTTTCTGGGTGGTGTCCCTGGACTAGGAAGGATTGCTGGGTTGTCCCCTGTCCTCCCAGGTCTCTGCGTGGTCAGAAAGGCTGGGAGCTCAGTGAGCAGTCGGGAATGCACAGCTCCTTTGACAGCTCAGAGATTCTGCACCTGTGCATCTGATTTCCAGTTAAGCATGCAGCTTATCATGAGGTAGTCATCTGGAAAGAAGGCAGAAGCAAGCGTAGATAGACCAACTGATAGACCATCTGTGCTGGAGGAGCTGTGCGTACTTCTACATTGCTTGTCTCTGCTAGCAGGTGATGCTGTGGAAGAGGCTCTGGGGCTACTTGGTCCAGTTTTGTCCTCTTGTCCGTAGGTTACTTTGCAGCTGGTAGACTGCTGGCATCTGGAAATACTGGGGCTAGTAAAAGATGAAAGCTTTTCTTGGCTTTCTGAGCTCACGTTTTTCTTTCCGTTTGTGTAGCTGAGAGATGCAAAGAAGTTCTTGTAACTTGGTCAGACATGCTGTTATATCTGCTGTTTCTGTGCTTCTGGAAGCATCTACTCTCTCAGGGTGAGTTTTGTTGTACTTATTCCAGAAGACTCCCCCCCATATTAAGCCTATAGCTTTGTGTAAAAGTCACTCTAAAGAGCAAAAGGAATTATGTCCTCTTAAAGAGAGGGAATGAAAATCCAACTCAAAACAGTAAGGCAAAATTTGTCCCATAAATAGTTGAAAAGATTCATAAGTCGTCTGGCATTGGTTTGCAAGGTCTGGAAGCTATGTTCCTGTTTAATCAACTGCCATGCAGAGATTCACAGCTAAAACTGCCTGTGCAGGGGTCTGTGCCCTTAGCACAATACAAGCGACTTCACCAGCTCTAGTACAGCTGTATATTTTGCATGATGTTTAGTCCCAGCAAATAAACTCAGTAATGACTGTTGCTGTGCTTATCAGGACATGGTGCTTGGTCAGACTTGGACATCTTGGGTTGTGTCCCTGTAAGGGGCTCACTGCAGAAGGAGCAAGGTTAGATGTGCCTGCACCTGGCAATGTGGCTATGCCAAACTATGACTGGCTTAGCAACCATGACAGCTACCCATTAACAAGCAGAAGCTTCTCCAGAATGGTTTTTTAAGTGTAAACAGCTGTGCAAATGAAGTATATTAAGCATCTGCTTCAGTTTGGGGTTTAAGATTAGATTAAAAAGCAAGATACAACAAGCAAGTAATTTTAAGGATTATCATGTAATGTCAGAGATGTAATCAAAGTGTTATTAGTGCTTTCTTTCCTCCACATGCTATTTTTCAAAAGAGATGGTACTTAGTAGGGGACCATTTTGTTACGGAGGAAATGATGTAACTTTCTCTTTGTTAGCACAAAAGACCAAAATTGTTATCGACTCTCCATTAAAATTGTCATTTTACAGCTCACCTCCTCACAAAAAGACCTTGAGTAGGATTCGTATTACTTCCAGATAGCAAAAGAAAAAAAGCAATTGGTACCAGCACATTGTCTGGATGTTAATATTTCAGCTTTACCTTTGTTGAAGAAATAATTAATTCCCACCATATATTAGAAGGGAGGAGGCCTGGCACAGTCGTGGGCTTACTTAAATTTAAGCTCAAAACCACTTCAGGTTATTTAGTCTTATGGAGGATTTCCTCCTATGCTATAATGGAGGGAAGTTTTAGTTGGCAAGGTTTTAAAGCCCCACACATGGTATATAATTCTTCTGGGACTGAATTGTGATGAACTGCAGAAAGTACTGCACCAGAGATGGGGCTGGTGGGGTCAGCCTTTGTTCTTTGCAGAAAAATCTTTGCTCAAAGCATAGATGGGGGTAGTTTCATAGGGAGAGAACACAGAAAATGATCAAGCTGCTCATGATGAGAGGACAAAGAAGGCGGCTATTTTGGGTGGTTGCCACTGAAATCAGTTCTGATTTTCTGCTTCAGCACTGAACTAGCACTGCTTGTACTTAGGCTGAGAGAAGGATGGCATGGGGTGGGATGAGGTGCTGTGATGTTGCTCAACCTCCCTGCAAATGCCACGTCTCTTTCATGCTGTCAGCCAACTGATGTGAGTTGAGATTTTTTTTTCCTCCAGCTGCAGTGTATCTCTGTGTGTTACACTGAAGTATTTATTGAACAAAAGCAAAACAATTTTAGTCATGGCTAGATTGTAAAGGGAACCAAGGATATTCTGGTCTAGCTTCTCCTGTCACGTCACGATGCAGTATGTGGGGCAGTAGTAGGAAAAAACTCTTTCCTCTCCCTTGCATTTCATCTCCTGAAAAAACAGCTGTGTCTGCCCTCTGCAGAGCATGTTAGTTTTTGCCCATATGCCTCCTTTTTTTCCTCCTGATAGTTTTTAAAAGCTCATTAGAAGTGATTCTTCCTTTCACAATCTCTTTCACAGGGATCTGATGTTTATGCGTTATAAAACTTGCCTTTTGTCTACAATACAGGTTGATTTTACTGCCTGCTCTCATTGTTCCCAAGCCTGCATTAATGAGACATTGTAGGAGAAATCCTAACAGGTACTGGCAGATTGCCTAAGATGGAGGAAGTGCTACCATCTACTAGAATAAGTAAATAAAATTGCAAGAAATTCCAAGGCCCTCAGACTACCAAAATATGCATTGTTACAGAGTCAAATAGGGTAATTCTTGTTTGCAGAAAGTTACCTATGTACTTTTCAGGATAGATGTACTAAACTTCTTTGAAAAACAGGAAACACAGAGCAGAGTATCCATCTGGGCAGTCTCTCACAAGCAACCCTTCCTGCTCTGAAGGTGGGAATTCAGCTGCTGTGAATACATTGACCATGGTCAGGAAAGGGGAACCACAGTAACTCGGGGGAGGGGAACTCCCAGTAACTAGCAGAACAAACAGGATATATTTGGCTTCTTCTGTGTTCTGTAGAATTTTATTCTGCCTTTTATTTTCATTTGTGCCAAATACGTGTCACCTCTAGCACTTGCACTGGGTTGCAGCGAGTTGTCTGTCCACTCTGAAGAGGAGGATGGTGTCTGTTCTTGCTTACGGTGGAGATGCTCTGGAGGAAAGCAATGCAGTAGCAGTACGCCTTGAGATGCTCTTTACCCCATTCTTCCTGCATGTACAAGCCAGGAGTCGTCTTAGGTCATAAACTCAACTGGTTTGAGCTGTCTTCAGCCACCTCCCGGATGTGGTGGGGCAAACGCATTCAAGCTATCCACATCAGGTATTTGGAGAGAAGTGTAGCTGTCATTTCAAGCAAATAGGTAATTCAAGGCAATTGATTCCTCACAGCAACAGGAGCACATGGCTTTCTCTTCACCTCAAATGAACTGATATGTGGGTAATTGGCTTCTCTCTGCATGATATATATATAGCCCATGTATTGATGGGAGGCAGTTGTTGGCAGTATTTGCAGCACTGGAAAAATAAAGCACTTCCACTCTTAATGTTCACTGTTCGATGAAAGATGCGTAATTTTGCTTGGAACAGTTTCTTTCTGGAGTCCAGAGAACAGCTTAATCCCTTTAGAAAGCTAATTTATGAAAATGCTGGAAAATGCTATAGTCCAGAGGTTAACTTCTCATGTGTGCTCTAGGGCTTATAAAATCAAACAGTATTTAAGCATAAAAAGAGAAAAAAATATTTGATAGTGTATCTATGATTTAGGTAGAAAAATTAGGTAGGATATCAAGATGTATTAGAAAAAACGGTACTCTTCCTTATTTTGAAAATCTGAATTGCTGGGAAAATGAATTACTGTGACATCTGTTGATTTGAGGCTCAACTGGGACTTTTTATATGTAAAAATTAAATGGTTATTCATTCAAATGTCATTCATTTACATAAAGATAAAGCAAGCTGTCAGTTCATCTGAGTGGGGATTTCCTGTTGTTTGCTTGAATATAGTTTATGAAGACATTTTCAAAACAAAACTTTTTCTTTTGAAACAACATTATTTCTAAAAATTACCAAGACATAAAGGATGCAAAGGAGATTTAAATATTGTCACATTTCTTTGTGGAACTTAAGGCCAAGCACATAAGACTTGCTTAGGTCCTGTGTACACAGAGGTGCTGCTGAATGGTTCTCTCCTCCTTCACATACTGTGCAAGAAGGGTTGAAAATGCTCAGATTTTACATGGGAAATATTGAATTTATTCTTCTGGGTCTGCTACTTCATATTTTACAATCCCAAGGCCCTAGAAAAAGCATATGAAGCCACTGGGTGTATGCAGCCACTTTGTTTAGTATTGCAAACCTTATGGCTGACACGGTAGTGACACGGCTGAGCAGCCAGTATTTCTTTCTCAATGGGTTCTTGGGAGGCTTGCTGAGGAGCATAAACACACCTATTAAAAAGTACACAAAATTACTGTGCATTTTGGTCACACCGTTTATACGCCAGTAAAATGGGGGTAGTAGGTTCGTAATTAGGTTACAGAAGTCATTGCCGGATGTTCTGTTGTTTGCATATACTGTGTAAGGTATTACTATTTGGAGTTATTGTGCAATTCTTGATAGTTGCTGAAGGTAAGATTGCTACTTCTTTTCAATACCTGAATGAAATTAGAGACACAATTTCTATGCATTAATAAATGCAGATTTCAAAAAGTGTCAGTTCACAAGAGAATTTTGTTTCTGATCTCATGCAATTTCTCTTACAGTTTCTGATAGTGTCCTAAAATCCTGCTTTTGAAAATACAGAAAAAAGCAAGTGTCATAGAAGAAGAGAAGCTGGAGTTGACTTAATCCACATACCAGCAACTAACATACTGACTGCTAATATCAAACCATAATACTGTGCCTGCAAGTAGTGTCATTTCACTGTTAAAAACCCCAGGCAAGCTTTCCATCTTGCTCCTCTCCTTGCCATTCCACTTGATGAGTCTTTGTTCTCTCAAATCATGATTGACTTGACTCACTTTAGTCGAGTTTAGAGGGGCATATGAGATATTGTCTTATGCTTCCAAGTTTATACTTTAATTCAGCAATTTGACAGTATCTGAAATGACCCTCCTCTGAAATGAACTGAATGATCAGTCTGAGGGAGTAGGGGAGAAATGGGATGCACTGCTACTTCCCTGGGACAGTCTCCAATACTGGGAACTGGCAAACACAGTGGTGTCTGTGAAAGCTGTCAGGTGAGGTACACAAATCATATATGATCTAGAGATAGATGGTTCAGCTCTAGAGAAAAGTATATGGAAGCAGTGAAGTATATTGGGAAAACTGTGCTGATTTGTTATGTTGCATTTGCTCCCTTCTCTTGGGCAGATGCGTGATTTTGCTCTGTGCCTTCTGAGCAGCAGAGCTTTGCACTGCAGATGCCCAGTGCTGACTCTGTCCTGCTCATCTCACCTGTGCCATACACTTTGCATCAAAACAGCTCCGAGAAGTTTGCAACAATAATACGTATAGCTCAAAGCTGCCAGGCATTAACAGTTATGAGTTTTCCAGTGCTGTAAAAATGAATTTGGTTAAAAATAATGAAAAGAGCCACACATTACCAAATTGGGTGGCTTTTTGGATGAGCCCATTAGGTAGAGAGAAAGCTAAACCGTGTGCCATTATCTTGCTTTTTGGTACTCAAGGAGGTGTTGGTCACTGTAGACAAATCCATTGTCTGCCTGGGCTGACTGGCTGTGTGAATGGCTATGGGTCCATCACTATCATGTCTGGGACTCCTAAGATGTCCAGTGCATTGATTTCCCTGACTTTCTCATCCAGAGGGTGAAAGTCAGAAAGTATTTTTGGAGTATTCCTATGACAGAGGAAAGGAGGGCATGTGTTTATGTGTCTTGAGGAGTCTTGAGAGTTCAGACCTACCAAGCTGAGCTTCTGCCTTAGTCTTCAGATATAGCTGGCTTTGCTAGAATGATACCACGCCAGAACTAACAAGCCTTCTCTTTCAGTTTACACATATCACCACTCTAATGTAGCTTCACTCCTGCCAGCTGCAAAGTGAACCATCTCTGCTAATTGAGGAATGGGTTCCATCTCCTTTAGCCATCATTTGCTCAATCAGGTTGTAGGGTTCCCAGCATGAGGCTGCAGATTCATTTGTGCAGCAAAAGGTATTGCTTCTAGGAATGAATAATAATTATGATCCACTCTGGATTTTATTCCCTAAGCTCCCAACTGTCAAATGAAGATTTTATCTACATAGTAGTTCTATTGTGAAAATACCTACATTGCTTATTATCCAGCCTTCCAGTACTATGGTAGCCTCCAACAAGCAGAAGCAGTGCTGCTGCTGAATTTGTTCAAAATACCACTTCTTAGGTCTGTGTGACTTCAAGTAATTACTGACATGCAGGATCACATACCAGCGTTAGGCTTTTAAGAGGGTTTTTGATAGCTAATTTCACCACTACCTGTCAGGTCCTTCCTCTCTGCTGGCATTACACTGATCCAGGTTCAAAGTAAACAGAATAGGCTATAATGTCATGACAATTTCAGATGTGAATATAGGCTATAAATAACTTAGTAAAGGGTTATCACAGACTCTCTAGGCTGATGGACAGAAGAGGTTATGACTAACAGGAGCTGGGAAAGAATGTAATTTCTTAATTTAAATGTAGAGCAAGTTTAGAGTCAATGAATGCATTTGTGATGGATATGCAAGCCAACTCCAGTGGGGACATAAACCCAAAGTTGTTAATTGCATTTTAGTTGCCAGATGGAAAATGGATGTAAATATTTGACAGTAGTGCAGTGCAACTGCTGCTAAGTGTCAGTTTATATGATTTGGGCACTCATCAGTTTTTTAAAACAAATCATTTGCATGTGTAGGCAAACAAAAGTGAGGAAGATTTGACAGGATTCAGCAGGATTAAAATTAAGCATCTCAGTCATCAGCTTTAGTTTCCCTCACAGCACTCTCATATCTTTTTCTGACAAGCTTAGGTATAAGAGCTATCCATTCCCTGCTGTCTGTGGAGGTTATGCTTCCTTGAGTCAGAAGCTTAATCTGAGCCTAACGGAGCTTCAGATAAGTAATTGCAAATCTTTTGGGCTAGATTCTGACAAATAACCTGCTCAGCTATTTACAGAATGAACTGAGGGTTTTTCTATTTTGTGGAAGTATCATTCCTATTAGTAGTGAAGGAAGACTTAGGTGCGCCACTTTGGTTATGTTTTTTGTATGAATGTCTCTTGCCAATACCATAGTGAAGGAAGGATGTATTGCAGACCTAGAAAACTCCTGAAAAGTCCATTCTGCTAATTGTAAAGTGATTCAAAGTGACTGTAGGATCAGAAACGCGTGTGTAGTTTTATACTGGAAGAAAGTAAGTCAGTGGCTTGGTTACAAGTGTGACTAATGTTAGAACAAAAATTGAAGATAACGGAAAGTCAATACTATTGCCAGGATATTCCTTAGACTTTAGACAGCTCTTTGGAGGGGTTTTGGTTTTTTGTTGGGGTTTTGTTGGTTTTGGGGTTTTTTTCACTCTGAAGTTTGGGGTTTTTTTTCCAATTTCCTTTTGGTTTTGGCATGATGTTTGTAAATTGCATAATGTTCCCAGGTATTTATAAAGAAAAATTAATCAATACATTAATTTTGGTGCTTCCAAGAACCAGCAACCTCACACCATTTAGAATTTTCTATAGTCTGTGTAAATACATTTTACATACTCATATCTAAGGTTCAGGCCAGGTTTCGCTGGGGCTGAAAGAAATCAGTGGAAGTGCTGTTACTGGAGACAGCAGTTCTGAATATGTGAGTGTGGTCACTCAGAAGACTTTCTAGGCTGATGGTGGCCTTATAACAGGATTCATACTTCTTCTAGTGTTTTACATTTTTTTTAGTGTAAAAACTGTAAAAGTGCTTAAAGTTCACACCCTAGTCTTGCTAATCTTGTTATCTCTGTGGTGATACTTCTTGCTACTTGCTAACCAAGTTACCTCTGCAAAGAATCAGGTAAAATAATTGGAAGAACCTTTTTTGTCCGTAAGTGAGAGAAACTGGTACAAAGATTCACCCACTCTGAGGGCTTCCCTCAGGCTTGTCTCCCCAGGCTTTTATACATGCCTGAGGAGACAAGCATTTTTCTTTGTTGGCAATTTTCTGTGTCCATTTCATTTAATGGGATTCTATTATATTACATTCTCAGATGAAACAATGTGCTAATAATGGATCAGATCCAAATCATTATAATAACCATGTGATTCCCCCTTCCCACCTTTTGAAATGTTATTGTCTTTCGAAAGAAAACATCACTTGGCTCACAGCATATTCAGAACAACAAAAAGTCACAATGCAGGCAAAACTACTTGAGGAATAAGTTAGTGTTTTTTAAACCTGCATGGATAGTTTTTACTTACCCCTCTCTCTGTGGCTTCTTCCATGATTAGATGTTGTGTTTTGGAGGTTTCCTTAATTGTAATCCATAAAGCCATAAAGCCAGTGCATGAACAGTTCTACTCTGCCAAGCCAGGCAAAAGAAAAGGTATGAAATTAATGTTTTATTGATCCTGTAACTCTCCAACAGCATCATACTGAAAGTAACTTCAAGATGGACAAGATTTAATTTGCTATCCAGTTGTTTTATAGCCATGTTTTATGGGATGACCAAACGATTCTTTCTTTTTCTGGAGCCTGGGCTAGGTTTCCCTTTGTCAGTCAATGGTATTTCCAAATCACTGCTGTATGCAGTTCAGCATAACTTAATCAATATTTTCTTTAAGTTAAATATTTTTGAAAAAGAATTTTAGAAGCGTAATATCCTCCATTACTACCAGATGTATGCTGGCACAGAAGGTAAAGAAATACAGGAATGCTGTCTTCATTTGCACTGGTAATGGTCATGCTAATTTGATTTCTCTGCAGCAGATGCGTGCGCACGCAAGGATCCATGTATAGACCCTCTGGACATCTTCAGAGCCTGGCAGCTTTGTACACTGCCTTTTCTCATCATTTCATTATGTGATCTGTGCCTGCTGCTGAATCATTATATTTGAGGCCAATCATGGTACCAGTTTGTCTCATATTTCATTGTGAAAGCTGTAACTTTAAAATCATGCATCCTCTTGAAAAAATACTGTTTCCAGCAAGCCTGTTTGCAGGTAGCACCTTTTGGTAAGAGGCTTGCTAATTCCAGTAGCTATTACCTCATAGAAGTGGTGGGCTGTAGGCTTATTGACAGTGTCAATTTTAAGTTGTTTGAATAATGATTATTCTCTCAGAGGATCTGTTTCATTCTTACCCATTTTCTGTTCATTGTCAAAGAAGCTAAACAGTGTTTTGTGGGAAGTCCAGCTTACCAGGTCAATTTTGCATGGCATTTGTTCTTTTAAATGAAACAGAGAACTTCCTGGGAACATACATGTCTTCTATAATTACCTCTGAGTAAAATTATGCTTTGAATGTAAATCTGAACTGCAGGCTGGTTCGATGCAGTTAGAAAGCTTTCTAAATAGTTTTAGTATTTGTAGCAGTCTTAAAAAGGGAAGTCCAGCTCGTTTTGTGAGGCATGCCTTACACAGATTGTTTACCCCCTCCCCCCACCACCAACTACCTCTGCAGTTTATCAGGTGAAAAAATGTTTCCCTGAAGGAAATGAACCCACTGTACTCTGTATTAAGCAGCTTGTATGCAAGCTCATAGTCTGCAAACCAGCATTCAGTTGCCTTAGTGGTGCATTTCAGACACTGCTCATCACATAGACTAACCTTAAGGCAAGCAGCTCATGGCCTAAAGGCAGTAGGTAGGACAGGTGTAAAACTTTCCTGTTCTGAGCACAAGCTGCAGGGGCTTGCGACATGGTCACAATGGTCAGTTACTGACCATTTCCTCTGCCACAAGCAGTAATATGGATTAAAAAAAAAAGAAATAATATTAACTAATGTGTTTTATGGTTTGTCTGGAAGTCATGACTTAACTAAGGAGAGATGAATATAGCAGTATGCAATCACTTCCCATCACCAGAGTGACTCCAAAGTTAGGTCCTCCTCTGTCTTTGAGGCTCCTGCTCTTGCCAGAGCTTGGAATATCTTTTCTATCTTTGCTAGGCAAAAGATGTCACTAGACCTGCCTCCAGTTGCTGGCCTTTGACAGGCAGCAGGACAACCCTTGCAGAGCCAGGGGGATTTGCCTTTGGTTTCCTGTGACGTTCCTGCAGCAGATGAGTCACCTGCTTTGTGAGCACTGCAGTCTGACAGGCTGACATGCCAGGCTCCTGCTGCCACACTGATAGCTTCTAGTAGAGCTTCAGGTATCACTTACAATCTGTGATGACTTTGATCATTTAGGATCTCTGCTCTTTGCCTCTCTCTGTTATGCTTCTGTGTGAGGAGCTCACTGAAGATGTGTGGCAGGGTGTCCCTTTCAGGATGGGCTCCCAGCTGAAATCTCCCTAACTCTCATGTTCAGAAAGCTGTGAAAATTGTCCAGTTCATCCACATGTAGTCCTTACTGTCTGTCTGCACTTCTGTATGGAAGTGCCTTTGCGCTCCAGGTGAAGAGAGGCTTCTCTGCCAAGCTAGTTTTTGATAGCCTGGCGAGGTGATACAAAGAGTGTGACCTGTAAGTTGAAAGCCATAGGTGATTATGTTAGTTTAAACCTTTTCTATGTAGTCTGGCTCTATGCATGTGTAAGTCTACAAATGCAGACTCACATCCAAGGACAGGCAGCGGCTGCATCACCTCTTTCCCTTGTTTGATTATGTGGCTCAGCACTGCTGCTAATGGATTACATTCACAGCTGTTCCCATCTGCTCTTAGTTGCAGTTTAGTCTCATTAGATGCTTACTATAAATGTAGGCAGAGAAAAAAAACCAACAAAAAAGGCAATTTGTTATCAGATATAATACTTTTGCCTCATAAAACCTTCCTGATTATTAACTTTAAGTTAGTCAATAATGTGTTCTGATGGGATGGTGTAGGTAGAAATGTGGCATCCAGAGTAATATGACACAGACATTGTCTCATCTCTAAAACATCATTGTATTCCTACTGCAAGAAAAATAAGTTAATTTTCATACGAACTCAAAGAAATGCTGATTCTTATCAAGCTTTGAGCATTTTAATGTGTTTGAAGTTCTCTTGGCACTGCTTCTGCCTTAATGAAAGACACAGTTTTCTGCAAGTTAGAGCTGAAAGGCTGTCACTCCTGGCTGTGTATTTCCTTCCAAATTAAGGTTACATGTCCTGAAGAGAGTAAACAGATTTTGCATAGAATTCAAGGTTGTTTTTATAAAATTATGAAGAAATGTAATAATTAACAGCTATAAATAGGGCCCCCTAAAGTAAACTGGGAGGTGTTATCCACTGTCATTGTGAAATGAGCTCTGAGATGGGATGTTGTGTCACTGGATAACACAGTGGGGTAAAGTAGGGTTTAATCTCCTGCTATAAAAGAAAAAAGGCAAAGCTTGTGTTCATAGTAGGTTACCTGAGAAGCCTTTTAGGGTTCAGGCATAAAGCACTGAACTGTGTTTATGTTGGGATCATAAAGCAGTTTTGATGATTAGCTGTGGCCGGGATGAATGTGAGGACTCAGACTGAGTAAAACCATGATTTATGCAAACCTAAAAAGTAATACTAAACTCCACCATAATCCTAGTTGTAGTTTCTAGCTGGCTCAGACGAGGTATGTGGCAAAACCACATCTGGGGAAAATAAATGGGGTGCAAAGGCTGGAGCTGGAGTTGGAGCTTGAGTTCACATTGCTCCAGAGTAAAGGAGACTGTCTGCAAGGGGAAATGCTGTCCTGTGTTTCAGCTGGCAGGCTGGTGGCGGAGTAGGAAATTCCACTGTGAAAGGATGGAGGTTAGATTGGGATACATGTTGAGTTAAGGCTAAGGTGATGTCTTCTCTCAGACTTACTCAAGAAATGATGCTGAATCCCATTTCTGAGCCACCTTTTGTTCTGGGGCTTAAATGCAAGGTTGGGGGAAAGACTAGTATTAGTGCTGGGTGTCATGGGTTCAGCAGTAGCAGTCATTTTTCCCCTTCTCAGTAGTTGGTGCAGTGCTGTGTTTTTAACTTGTGGCCTGAGAACAGCGCTGATAACACCAATGTTTTAGTTACTGCT
>JAOEHY010012467.1:0-18354 GCA_025447955.1 Psilopsiagon aurifrons
GCTGTCACCAAGCACCTTGTTGTTCTTCATGTGCCTCAGCATGCCTGCCAGGAGAATGCACTCCAAGATTTTGCCAGGCAGAGGTGATACTGAGTGGATGTAATTCCCCGGGTCATCCATTTTCCCCTTCTTGAAAATGGGGGTTATGTTTCCCTTTTTCCAGTCATCGGGATCTTCACCTGACTGCCATGATTTTTCAAATATGATGGACAGTGGCTTAGCAGCTTCATTTGCCAGATCCTTCAGGACCTGTGGATGGATTTTATCAGGTCCCGTTGACTTTCATATGTTCAGGTTCCTAAGAGGGTCTGAAATCAGATCCTCTCCTGCAGCGGCCCAAGGTATTCATTCTCACTCTCCCTGTGTCTGCCTTCCAAGACTTGGATGGTAAATGGGAGTGATTGGCAGTGATTACAGTAATTGATACCAGTGTAGTAACCTTCTATGGCAGTGACAGTTTTCACCTGTTATTGCTTAGCACAATACTCCTTCCTCTTTTTTGCTTCCCCTGGATGCCTTTTTCAATCCCGCCAAGATCGAAGCCCTTGGCTTTCAGCCTTGCGTTTCACTTTTTAAGCATTTTTCCATAGTCTTCTTTGTACTTATGCCAGTGTTTAGGTATTCATGCCATTATCCAGTCTTAGAAAGTACCAACGAATGAAATAGGAGGTTATTACACCTGACTCCCCTCACTCCACCCATTTGTTAATGAGAAGCGTTGTCTTGTGCTGCATCCTAAGTGCAAGCTTCACCAGCTCCTCCAGTTTGTTCCAAACACTGTAACTTTGCCCAAAGGCAGGTATTCTTTTTATTCACTCATTATTGCCTCACAAAACAGGGAAGATCACCACAGAGCATCTGACAAGTTTCTGAGCAACTGCAAATTCATCTAGCACTAGCATCTGGTTCTGCCCTACACATAGGTGTAGTTTAGTTTTCCTCCTCATATATATGTAATTTCAAAAACTAAAGGTGTGATTCCTTTCTTCTTTTTTTTAAATTAAACAAATAGTGACCTTTTAAGCTTTTTTACAGGGCTTCTAACTTGTATATGTGTTCTTCTTCCTGAGATTGTGACCACTCTAAGAAAAAGATAAATTTTGTTGGCACAACATAAGGTAAAAACAACTTCTGTTCATCTTTCTCCGTAAATTCATTCTGCATGAAAACAGTAACTCAATCCTGTGTACTGCAGTGCAGCTCATCATTATATTCTGTGTTAAACGCCTTAGCTCTCCCCCAAATTATAATTTTCTATTCTGCTGATTTTCTAATGATGCTGACCATTTTAATCAAAATTGAGCTGCAGGCTGGGAAGACAGTGCTGTATTGTAGAGCAAAGAGAGGTCTGCTGCCTGCACAGAAGGCCAGGAGGAGAACAGCAGCTTTTCCATGCAGTAGATCACTTTGTGATCATTAGTCCACTCAAGGAGAAGAAGAGGAGTCTGACAGAGACAAGGTTAAACAAACCCTTCCTCCAAGGGTGGTCAGGCAGCACATGAAGGCTGTCCTTCAGGGCAAGCACTGAACAACTTACTTAGGAAGAGGGGATGCACTTCAACAGCAGTTCCAACTGAGCTAAGTCTGAGCTACCTGAGCCTCCTGTTTCTTTCTGCACTGACCTCCTGCACCTGATTTGGTAACTGTGCAACTATGTGATGCACTGGTTCAAGGAAATGAAGTCATAACCTTACTAAAACACTGATTTGCCTTCAGCCAAGTCAGTCTCCTCATCCACTCCATCATGCAGTCTGACAATGCTAATGTTCTTACCAGAGACAACTGGGGAAACATGCAGCTGCGGTTGGAGAGAAAGGTGAGACAGCAGCAGCCCAAGCTTTAGTCACTTTAATTTCTGTGGAACCACAACTTTAGTCATTCAAGTGAACTCATACTGTTCCTTAGTGTTATCATATATTGTTTTTAATGAGACTTTTGTACATTTAGGTGGAACTTAGGGAAAAAAGATAAAGAAACCTGCAAGATCTCTCATTCTGTTCCTTAGGAGGAGGGTATCTGTCTCAAATAAAGAGCAAGAGTAAGCTGGGGAAAAGAAAGAAAATGAGAAAATCTAGAGAAACAAGGATTGACTTGTCTTTCTTTTCCATTTGTACAAATGATCCAGAAAAAGTCAATGTCTGGAAATTAAGTGTATTTTAAGAGCTCTCCAAATATAAAATCAGAGATTGGTTTGAAAGGAGGTTACAAAGAAAATCAAGCTTTCATTTGTAGCTCACTGGGGCCTTGCTGTTTGAATCCATCTCCAACATGATGTCCACTCTCTTCTTCCTTCCGTGTCAACCCTGCAGGCACCTGGCTCTTGGAAGCAGGTAGATAGAGACTGTGACCATCAGCATTAGTTCCCTCAAAGACGTAACCAGGTGGGTGTTTGTAAGAGGCCAAGCATCTAACAAAGGCTTTTGGTGTGTAGCTGGTAGTGTAGATTGTTTTAGCTTGTAGGGGATTTTGATCCTTTGGGCCTGACCAGGCAGGTTTATAGGTCTTCGTAACAGTGGGCTGATGAGGCACATAATGGGTCTGAAAAGTAGTCAAGCAATCCATGGGCTTTGCTGACAAAGTCATCTCTGGAGCATGAATGATAGGTTTTAGCCTCTTGCACAGCCAAGGCTTATAGTCTTCTTTCATTGTAGAAGAGCCATTGAATGGCCCAGTACTTCTAGGTATCTGGGCCACAGACTGACACATCTTCTCTGGCTTGCCATTTGGGTGCTTGTAATCTATCTTAGTAGTGGTCTGAAAGTCCATTTTCTCAAGAGGAGGAAGATATACAACAGGTTTTTTGGTGAATATGGAAGCCCGTGGCCAAGCTTGGTATTTTTCCTGAAACTCAGTTGTAGAGGAAAATGGAATATCATTGAGACACTTCGACTGGCATGGTTTTGCAAGTTTGGCTGGCTGACCAGGCATCCCCTTGTAAGAAAATCTGTGGGTAGTGAGGCCATCAAATGGGACCTCATTGGCCTTGTATTTCTCTTTTTTATGGACATAAGGCTTTTCAGGAGGATGTGGCACATAATTCAGTCTATAATTAGTTATATACTCGGGAGCCTTGGTTTTCTGGACTTGATTTGGAGGTTTGAAGTTCTGAGTGGCAACTGGCCCCCTGTACAGATAGTCATCCTGGAAAACGGTTCTGTGGTCAAATTTTTCTTCTGATGGGCAAAACCTGTCGTCTGGTCTGATCAGATCTGTCTTTTGCTCGTTCCATAGCACATAGTCATCTGAAATACAGGAATTGTAAGAGGAATCATATCTAAATGCTCAACTGAAGTTCTTTGATGAGTTTAGGCTTATACTATATTATGTTTTGATTATTACATTTTCTACTGTAATAAATACTTGTTAAT
Source organism: Psilopsiagon aurifrons (assembly GCA_025447955.1). Lineage (NCBI taxonomy): Eukaryota > Metazoa > Chordata > Aves > Psittaciformes > Psittacidae > Psilopsiagon > Psilopsiagon aurifrons. Next base: position 3,369 of record JAOEHY010012467.1, read on the forward strand.
GTGGTAATGCAAAATTCTATTAAAAGAGTTGCTACAGAACACCTTACAGACTAGTGTGCTAACCCCTGGAAATGCCTAGAATCTACACAGAAGACTGAATTAAAATAGTCATGTACCACCTATACCTATAGAGATGATGAAATACAGTGTGGGAAGATAAAATTACATTCTCAGTCTTGCAAAGACTGCAGGTAACAGAGTGGGCACAATCCTCATGCCCAATCAAATAGAAATGATGAAAGTGGAGTTTCATGCAGTTATACTGTGGCTAGCTCAGAGCACAGGCAAAGTATGCTTATGTCTACAGAAGGCTGTTCAGGTATCTCCCACAGTATCTCTAGGGCAAGGAGATGCCCACTATTCCACTTTAGAGGTCAAGTTGCAGTGCTACCCTTCCTCTTTGTAGCTTCTCATTTGGGATGACCTATTCCTCAGCTACACAGATGTGATGCTGCCTACTCTGCTGAATTCAGGTTTTTGCAGCTCACGTTAGCAGCAAGCTGTGCTGTGTGACATCTCCTTGGCTCTTTGCTTTTCCCTCTGTGGCTCTCCTGCTGTCAGTGCAAGCAAGAGCCAAGAAGGAGCTTGTAACTCTATCTTCAATTCTTCCTAATTTGAAAAAATGTGCTGGAATTTGCAGACCAAGCCTACGCTGATCTAAAGCAGTGAATCATACTGCAGAGATGGTCCATACTTGCTATATAAATTCATGACTAAGGAAACCTTTTAGGCAGCATTTTGGAAATATTCATGTCTTCATTCCTTGGCAGGACACAGGGAAAAAAATAAGGCACTGAGACTTTTAAAGATTTGCACTGAGTCACACTAAAAGTCCATTGCAAAGCTGCCTAACACTCTGACAAGTGCTACAGCCACATGACCATTGATTTTTCCCTCTCTAGTAACCTTGTGCAACTTCCCCTAGAGAGCATTATGGTTCTTAGTAGGAAGTTGAAATGAAGTAGTCTTGGAGCTAACCCAAGTATTTACTTATATTTTTTTTAATTTTCCCTTCTTTCAAACCACATTGAGAGTCATGAGGCAAATAAGCTTCCAGCTGACTCTGCACAGGAAGGAAGTCTAGATTTCAAAGTACTAGAGAGTAAATGATGCAGTTAGGCATCAGGATACTCGAACTCCCCAGTCCAAACAGAGTTATTCCTTTAGAATGTCAGTGGTTATTGTACTGCACAAATACAATTACACAAAGGATGTGCTCATTACAGTGTGAAAGTGACCAAAAAAAAAAGTAACTTTTTGCACCAATTAGGTGTCCATTTAAAGTCCTTCTGTATCAAATCAAGTTGCCTGCATTGGCACAAGACTGGAAGCAGCAGCCACAGGAGCCTTGCTGTTTCCAGAGAGTGCCCTGGCACTTGGGTACAGAGCCGGCCTGCTGCTGCTAATTAGCATTGTCGACTGAGAACATGGGTCTGCCTATGTGCACTGGCATAGACATTCATCTGCCACTGTTGCTGTCACTGAAGACTAGGCTGCATGCCCTGCTAGTGCAGAGGTGTGTAAATCCCCAGGCATCAAAATTGGTGGGACACTGACCTTGTGCCCATGCCTAAGATGCATCTTTCTCCTGCGTCCCAGCAGGGTGAACCACAAGCATAAACGGACATGTGTCATTACAGAGGATGTATTTATAAAGTGTTAAAACTGAGAAGCCAGTAAGATTCAGCCCATTCCTAAGCAAAGGCTTGTTCAGAGAGCTGACATTTCAGATGCCAACCAAGAGTAACCAAAAAACTTTTTCAGTTCTCCTATTATCTTTGCTGGAAAATAGTCTGTGCATTTCGGATGTAACCACAGCTTTTGCAAAATATTCAAAATAGACAAGTTCCATCTGTCTTCAATTTTAAAAGTTTACTAGCTCCACACATTTGGAGACCTCATAGGCATTATGAATTTATTTTACCTATTGTAAGCCAGAAGTGCTACTATTCCTTAAAAATAAGTTACAATTTTATTATAATTCCAGTTCTTTTCCATAGATATTAATAGTTTCCTGTGTCACACAATCTTGAAAACATTAGGGGGTACAAGAGGGAATGGAGGATATGAACCGTATACTATTGAAGGTTAGGCACATCTTTTATAACCAAGCAGGACAAAACTAAAATCAGATTATGTACCTGCAGATGGATAGAAACAGCTACATGTGTAGCTTGAAGGAGATGACAATTTTGCAACCTGAAGTTGCAAAACCTTCTGACATGAATTTTGATATGCAATAGTATTATCTTAAACCTACAGTGTCATTTGAGGTATGGTGTGTTTAGCAGGAAGGAGTATATCAGTACAGTAGGAAAGGTAATTTAGTACCAATGCAGCACTGGTTTATATGCTGCTTAAATATTTGAGTTATGATAATTAGTTGAAAAGCATGTTTCAAAATTTCACACTTGAGTAGTAATGAGTAAAACCTAACAGAGAACAGCAGTATGGAAACTTGTATTTTTTGTGAACTGGGGCCTTTAAAGGGGAATTCTTTCAGTATGCAATTTGATATTTGAGGGGGTTTGGACAAAGATTTCCATTTGCAGTTTTTTGAAAAATACTGCAAATTATAACCAAATGTGGCTGTGATACATTTTATTAGAGTTTTGCAGTAATATTTAAGGTGCTGACCTAAACACTGATAAAAGAGAAAGACATACATCTGGTTCAGATACAAAGAAGTCAAGGATATCTAAACATAGAAGGAAAGATCCTCTGCTTGAGCAAAGCAGCTTTTTTTTTATTGGCTTCACTGAAGCTATTCCAATGAATAACATCTGGCAACACTGCCTACACAAAACAAAGTGTTCAAAATTGTGTAAACATAGGTATTTTGCACCTGTGGGTCATAGTCTTCATGATTCAAGTAATTCTAAATGCACAGTATTTGCTGTGTGCTTAATACAAACATTCCAGTTTGTGATGTTGCAAACATGCAGCAGCACTAAAGTCTGACCTTCAGTCATTTCAGTTGGCTCAATCTTAACACTGGATTCACATACCTTTTATCCCTTTAATCCCTATGCCATTTCAAGTTTTAAGAAAAAGAGTGTTTCTGACCACTGGGACAAATCTCAATGGCAGCACCAATCATAAGCTTTTCTATTTGCACAGCATAATAAAACTAAAACTAAAATAAAATACAATAATTTAAAATTATTTTAAGAAATACACAAATTCTGTCTGCCTAGCAATGTTACATAACCAGAAGGTGTGCACAGGAGATGCAAAGTCCTCTGATTTCCTACTTAGGACTCACTAAAAACTAAACTAGCACAGTTGCTAGTGTAACAGGCTAACTGAAAATCTCCCAGTGCACACAGAAGGGAATTCCTGCCTTTGGAGGGGAAGGAACAAAGCCCTCACTCACAAAGGCAAACCATCTACACCAAGTTGCTGCTACTGAGAAACAATGGCACAGTTGGATGCACTGTTAACCTGTTCTAACAGGAGCAGAGCTTGTGTGCGTGGGACAATTGTGTGGAACTTCTGTATGTCTGTAACTGCTATATACATGTCTTGCACATCCACAGATTAACTCTGTAGCATACACAAAAAGGGTCCCATACTTCATGACCTGCTCAGATCTAGCAAATTCTACGTATTTTAGATGTGGCTGATCCACTGACTGCGTGGACCAGCCCTGCAGTATACCAAAACAATGTTCACTATATCCTTAAGATGATGCTGCCAGACCCACTTGCAGGAGTTCATATAGCCCCCCTTCTTTTTAGGATGCCTGCACACATGTCAAACATTCAAAGGATGTGAATTCAGGGAGATCTCAATGCTACCATTAATACAGGCTTGTATTCCCAGCAATTTGTGTCTGTGAGGTTGCCGAGCAGCCTGTTCGCATACACAGATAGAAGAAGTAACAACTGCATAGTGTTTAAATCTGTCCTCTTCAGAAATGAACCTATGGTGAAGTCCTGAAAGAAGCTGCAAGGGCACATACCTTCATAAGTGGTTCTTGTATTCATCTTGACATTGGGGATGTGTTTCGTCTCATAGGGGAGGCATGGAGGTACTTGAGAGATAGGGTGGGAGTTATAATCTTGTTTATAAGTGGTGGTGCAATCCATAGTCTCATCACTCTTGACATGTTTTTGAGGTGGTATAAGTTTCCTTGGTGACACTTTCTGAGCTACGTAATCTCTCCTGTGAAGAACAATTTTATTATGCCCTCATCTTAAGGAAAAAAAAAAAATACATTTCTATTTCTGGACCTACAAAGAAACTAATACTTCCTCTTATCTTTACAGCCTAAGAAAATCAGGATAGGAATCAAGCAGTTAATGAAACACACAACCCTTTCACAGTTGGAAGCCTGGACTCTTAAGAAATGAACAGAGGCAGCTCTGGGCAACCTCAGGCAGCCCAGGTTCTCCCTTCTTTCCACCCAGTGAGGTTAATGGCCTTATACAAAGCTATCTCTGTTCTATAGTGGTATGACACCAGAAGTAATAACTCCTTTTAATAGCTCAGTAATTGTAGAAGGCTATCTAGTATTTATGGGAAACTTATGAGAAAGGCAACAATAGCCTTTACAAACACACTGTGTACAACAGTTCAGCCCAGGATGGAGAGGTAACAGCAAAACAGTTTTACAGTAAAGCACCAGTTAAGGAAACCACGGTCAGATGGTCAGCTTTTTCTCAGGTAGCACTATAAGATACTAGAGCAGTGCTACTTAAACAGCTCAACAAAACATTACGGAAAAACTATGGAGAAGAAAATAACCATCCAACATCCACTAACCTGGATCTATTTCACTGCCCACATCCTTTGGTATAGGGCAGAGTGTATGCTGCCTGGCACCAGTGAATTCAGTCTCTAATGTCAGAATACTTTTCCACTGATCCATTTACACCATAGGCAGCTGACCAGGAGAAATCATCAATAAAGGAGCTATTCTAATATTAATATTGTGCTTTGCATCTGGAGTGATGCTGGATGGGCAAGAGCCCGAGCCTCTGATAATACTGTATTCATTATGTATTTTAGCAAGTAAACAAGGTTCTCAAAAGTCAGTGTGGAGCAGAATGGATTTCACATTGCAAAGTATTAGGTATAGGTGTGAAAGCAGAAATGCAGAAGTAAAAATGTATGTGAGCATCAAGAGGTATTTATGTAGATGTCACACTTGTTACACCCCTTGGCATAATTTTGTCAGCAATTTAAAGCCAATGTACTCATTAAGAGGGGCCAGAAAAAGACAGGATTACAAGGCATGTCGCATCCTCAGTAGCAGAAGGGCTCAGTAACAGAGAGGGTCTTTCCCAAGCCATTCACAGTACACTGCACTATCCTGTGTTTGAAACAGCTGAGCCTGTACTAGAGGCCAGCAACATATCACAGGTGTTCAATTCTTCACTGTGTGATCAAGAGCTTTCTGGCAGTGGGAGCACCTTTTCCCACTCTGACTATTGTGAATCAACAGAACCTGCAGTGGAAATCACAAAAGAGAGATTAATCTGCTGATAAATCAATGGCAACGTGCACCCAAGATGACATGAAAAACTGTACTGCCTAGACTTTGCCAAGGGTGCCTGCTGTTGCAGTACAACACATAACACTTAGCAAAGTGTTATTAGAAATGACTGGTAACAACTCAGCATTTGCTGGCCTCACAGTTCCTGCATTTATCTTCATATACTCTGGCAATTCATTCTCTCTGAGTTTAGCCACACAGAACCAGAGCATTTAGCAGCCTTATAATAGGTGGTGACACTTTTCTACTAGGCCTTGGTACCTTCACTCTCGGTGCATTTTCTTACAATCATTGACCAGAGGACAACAAAACCTGCAATATGGTGGCTAACTGTTCAGGTTTTCTCCCCCAACAAAGGTAAGCAAGTTTTACACTTGGTAGAGTGCATGCTATGAAGAAGCACATGCAAGTAGTTTCTGCACTTTCTTACTAGTCTGCTTTTTAGAAGTTCTACTGAACTCCAGGAGTAACAGTTACTGTTTGTCAGAGCAAGGAGATTTTTGCTGACGGAACAGGAAGTTTCCAAGGGCTTCTTGACAGACCCTACATGGCCGCTGCCCTCCTCACCTGTTTTAAGAGGACACCAGTGAACCCAGAATTTAATTATAAGCAGATACAAAGATGTCTAGCTGCTTTGGCTCATCCTGGAAATGGAAGGCAAGTACAGAAGTGAAGTCTGCTCTTTAAAACTCTATGACCCTTTTAGTAACTGCTGAAAACTCCGACTTAGGCAGAAGCATCCCAAATGTGAGTAAATTGGGCATTGGAGAATTCATCAGCCACATTTAAATTGACGACTCCTAAAAAGGCAGAGGTAGCAGGAATGGAGAGCTTCCATTTCAGAATGGGTAATGAGGGAGCTTGAGAAGTGATCACCAAGCCACTTTAAATCTTGGATGTCATATCTATCGACTTCAGTAATGCCTTTGACACCATTTCCCACAGCATTCTCCTAGGGAAACTGACGGCTCGTGGCTTGGACGGGTGTACTGCTGCTGGGTAAAAAACTACATGGCTGAGCCCAAAGAATGCTCATGGATGGAGTTACAGCCAGTTGGAAGCCAGTCACAAGAGATATTCCCCAGGGCTCAGTATTGGGGCGAATTCTGATTAATAAGTGTATTAATGATCTACATGAGGGGATTGAGTGCACCCTCAGTGAACTTGTGGGTAGGATTGTTGATATGATGGAGGGCAGGAAGGCTCTGCAGAGAGATCGGGACAGGCTAGATTGATGGGCTGTGGCCAGTGGCTCAATAATTCAAAGTGATGGGTCCTGGATTTGGGCCACAACAACCCCATACAATGCTACAGGCCTGGGTAACAGTGGCTGGAAAGATGGTCGAAGGAAAAGGACCTGGGATGCTGACTGATGGCTGAACATGAGCCAGCTTTTGGTCAGGCAGCCAAGAAAGCCAACAGCATCCGGGCCTGTGTCAGAAATAGGGTGGCCAGGAGGGCCAGGGCACTGATCATCCCCTGTACTGGGCACTGGTGAGGCTGCACCTTGAATCCTGCATTCAATTCTGGGCCCCTCACTGCAAGAGAGATGTTGAGGTCCTGGAGCAGGCCCTGAGAAGGCCAACAAAGATGGTAAAGGGTCTAGAGCACAAGTCTGATGAGGAAAGGCTGAGGGAACTGGGGGGGTTTAGTCTGGAGAAAAGGAGGCTGAGGGGAGAACTTATCACTCTCTGCAACTACCTGAAAGGAGACTGTAGCAAGGTGGGTGTTGGTCTCTTCTCCCAAGTAACAAGTGACAGGATGAGAGGAAATGGCCTCAAGTTGCACCAGGGGAGATTCAGACTGGATATTAGGAAAAATTTCTTCACTGGGAGGGTTGTCAATCATCAGAATAGGCTGCCCAGGGAAGTGGCTGAGTGACGGTGCCTGGAGGTATTTAAAAGACCTGTAGAGGTGGCACTGAAGGATGTAGTTTAGTGGTGGACTTGGCAGTGTCAGGTTAACAGTTGGACTCAGTGACCTTAATGGTTTTTTTCCAACCTAAATGATTCTATAATTCTATGAGGAGAAATGGATGGTGTTAGCTGTTATGACTTTACTAATAGCTGTTGGCATTTCCTAGGTCTCTAATTCAGTTCAGCAAAGGCAAGAGTGATATTGCTGATGACTGTGGCTGTGATGACAAATGAAGTAAACATCTAGATCAGGCAGTAGCTGTTGCTTGAGAAAGAGAAGCTCTCAGATTCATATTAATGGATCAGATTCCTGTTTTTTATGAGCTCCTTTTGTGGACAAGTACTTGGCAACATCACTCTACCAGCAGCAAGGAATAGCCTCAGAAGTTACTTCCATAAGGAAAATTGGCACAGTGCAAGTGTGAGGATTTCTGCTAAAACCCAACACTGAGAAGCAGAAACAGCTCAGCAATCCACAATGACTACCTTGAGGAAAACACCCATACCCCTTCCAATCATCAAGCTCTACCATATTCACTCCTCCTTGGAAACCAGTCGTACATGTTACAGTGTACAAAGTGCCACACAAAACACAACAAAAGAAAAACACTCTTCAGAGATCATCCATACTTCCCCAGATAACATTTCTGCTGGCTTCCCAAAACAAAACAGAAAATCAGCAAAAGCCAAGACCATGCTTCGAAGGCCCATGTATCCTTCGGTCATATCACATCTCTAAAAGTGCAAGAAAAACAGCCGCTTGCCTCCATACAAAACTATCCTCAGATTGATCTTCATCCCCCCTTCAGAGAGCCCTCATGAGGGTTTGTACAACCATAACATTGTTCTTTTCAGCCTCCTCTTATGAAAACCAATGATTTTTCTTTTCTCTATTACTCATCCCTCTCACATGTATTATCTAAGTCACTGTCCTTCACTATTTTTCGTACTTTGTAGTTGAGGTGCCTTCCATGCGTACGTCTGCCACCTTGTACGCTGCCTTTGGCTTAAATGAGCCTCCAGGAGCAGTGATGGGATGAAGAGGGTATTGCTCCTTGTACTCCGACAGCATGCATGGCTTCTCAGTCTTGTCATAGGGCCTGGAGGGCAGGTGTGGACAACGGTGACATCTGCAAGTGTTAAAAAACAGCACAGGAGTTAGTGACTCACAGGTAGCTGATTAATAATAACTTACTGCATAAGTCAGCTGCAGGATGCAACTACAAAATAGTGGATGAATGGGCATTGCAGTGACTGCTGCAGCCTTGAGTATTTAAAGTGAAAAAGCATAACCCCCACAAATGCCTGTTTCTGTCTACTACAACAGCCTGCAGTCAAAAAAGTCCAGGAAGCCAACAAAAACAACCTAAGAAAGCAAGTTCACCTAGATGAAATAAAAAGCAACTTAATTAAAGATACAGCCAAGTGTGCCATATTGTGCTGGAGTAGAAACTCTAGTGTCCCTTTTGTTCCACTTCTCATAAATTTACCGTCCTACTTCATCCACATATTGAGCTTACTTGTGAGCTAAAGGATGATAGTCTGTGAGTCTCTATCCACTCATGCACGGGCAGCACTGCTCTACCCATTTCTCTTTCTGAAAGCAATGCAGTATGGGTACTGAAAGACCCCTCCATAACATGCACCAAAACGAGGACAGTGGAAACAAACTGATTTTCTGAGGAAGCTCCCTTCTGGCTGAAACCACAGATCATCTATCATCAGTGACTTCCTTCTTCTCACACTGGGACCAGGCCAGAGCAGGGTGGGCAAGGCTCATTCTGTCAAAGAGAGGTTTGGGATTCTACCCTCAGGTTTCTTTCCAGAGACATTACAATTTATGTACCTTTCTGGTTTGAGTCAAACCCACTGGAGTAAAAGTGAAGGTTGCTGATTAACAACTTCAGGAACTACCCCACCTGAATTACAGTGAGAGGAGGATGGCTCCAATTTTATGCCTCATACATCATTCCTGCCAAAGTTGGAATGTTCCCTACTAGATGCATGTTTTCCAGTGCTACATCTAGTCCAGATACAAATTACTCATTTAAAAGGGCTTCTATACTTCACATTAATCCATTAAATTACATATTGAGCAACCTAGGATCAGCAGATATCTGATTACCTAAATTTATACTGATAACCTCCAGTCTACGTTGAAGAGCACACTTTCATATAATGAAACATTTTCCAAACTAGCACAGGAAGATAAGAAGGGCCAGAGGGCTCTAGTAAAATGGACAGTCATTTTTCACTGTGGATAGCTGGGCTTCCGTATTTCCAGAGTCATAAATATAAGAACACAATCAGCCCTTTGGGGGAGAGATTACATGGCATACACCAGGTCCATAATACATTGGGTAAGCAATTGGCCAGAAGGTTGTGATCAAAGAGTTATAGTAAATGTGGTCACATCAGGCTGGTGGCCATTCATCAGTGGAGTTCCCCAGGGCTCAATTGTATGTGCTCTTCAATGTTTTCATAAATGATCTAGACACAGGAGTTAAATGCACATTAAGTCTGCCAATTAACCTAAAGTAGAGGAGCTGTGGACTCCATTGAGGATAGAAAGGCTTTAAAGAGAAATCTGGATAGACTAGAGAGGTGGGCAATCACCTGTATGAAATTTAACAAGAGCAAGTGCAGGATTCTGAAATTTCCCTGGAATGGTAATATATAATACACACAAACTGGGGGACAAGAGCCTGGAAAGAAACCCTGCAGAAAAGAGCTGCTCCTCTGCAGGCAGTAGATTTAAACTATCATATAACAAGAGTAGCTGAGAGGGAAATAAAGTCGTGTGTTCTTTTAACAGGACCTGAACCTGGTATTCATAGCAAAAAATGAAGGCTTCTGCAAAACAATAAATAAAAGCACATTTTCACCAACTGCTCCAGCTTTCAGGAAGTATGAGTACTGATAAAACTCTGCCAGAAGGACTCCAACATCTTCTTGCTGTGATCTATGTCATTTCTAATACAGTGTGTCAATGCAAGGCGAGAAGGAAAAGGAGTGGAGGGGTATTTACAAACAACCCCCTCACTCCTACATTAAGTTTGTCACTCCCGATGCAAAAGGAAAGGCAGTTTTCTACTCCTACTTTTGTATTACATTTGCAACCTGAAATGCTGTGGGAAAAGTCTAGTTATCAACATGGCTATACAGTTTGACAATATAAGCAGGATGGAAACATCACAAGCTACCCTAGGAGTATGCCTAGCTTGGAGAATCGCAAGCAATTTGTGGCTGTTAAAAGAGACAGTCACCTTGCTTTGGCAGGAAGGAAGTTCTTCAGTCATAAAAAAACTTCTGATGGGGAAAAAAGTCAAATGGAGTAAGTAATGCATCAGGAAAAATTAAGTTTCCTATTAACTGTTCTCTGTAAAAAAGAATTCCAGACACAAGGAAGCTGTCAGAAATCCTGAAATTCTTGAAAGTTTTCCATTTCTGGAAATGGAAAAATGGACATCCAGTCAGTTTTCACTGTTGATAGGTGGGCTTCCATATTTCCAGGGTTATAAAAAAGAACATAATCAGCTTTTCTGGAGAGAGCTTAAATAGTAGGAAACATGAAGGTGCTTTTCTCTCGGATTTTTACATTTTGAAGAAGCAAGCTGTGGGCACATAAATAATTTGTGAGCACAGTAAGGACCTCCTCCAGCCCATCTGACAGCCAGCTAGGATGTCAGAAGCTAAATCTTGTTCATTAAACTTGAAAACACAGTTCCTGAAGGTTTCCCTTCAGAAAAGTCTCTGCAGGAGTCAGGTGTGTGGAGGGAAAAAAGCAACAAGCTGAGAGCAGATGCTCTTAGATATATAAAGACATGAGAGAAAGATGCTGCTAGCTGGAGACAGCAAAGAGGAACACCTGGAACAAGAGGGAAAATATGTGCTTAGCTGGAGGCAGGGGAGAAACTACCTTCGAAGACGATAAAGGCACCGCCTGGCCTTAGACAAGAGGACAGACAGGGTAGACGGATGTCAAAGGATTAGAGGGAATTACAAAAAGCCATCACAGTTTAAAGAATAGGCAGGACTTCAGTGGGAAGGAAGAAGCATGAGTGAAGTGTTGTCAAAGTGCTAGGAAGAATGGCCACTTTGGAATCTGGATTTTGCTTTTAGTGATCGATTTAGTTATATAATTAGGCAAGTTGTACTAGTTGTAGAAAAACCTGCCAAAATATACACTGTGTATTTGGCATGTTAAAGCTGCCTTATACTACTGCATTAACTTGCAGGTACATGATCTAAGGATAGCTCCCTTGCCAGAGATACTCAGTCCCTTTAAAAACCAAATATAACAGATTGAAAGCTCATCTATGCTCAGTCTTTCATGCTAAGTAGCATGCATAAGATTTATGATAAAAATACACGTGAATGTTTGAAATCTGACATCTTTCATTCCTGGCTTTTGTTTTGTGCAAAGCTGGTCACCAGACAAACTTGAAAGCCCCACTAGTTGTGTCTTCTGGGAATGCAAGTACAAATCTTAAGCTAACTGAATGTCATGAATGAATGAATGAACTTCTGTCACCTTGCATACTGAAAGAACTATTTTGATAATGATGTTGTGATTATTTTTTTCATAAATACACCTGGAAAGGCATAAGTTTCATGATGTAACAGTCTTCTTCAGCACTACACATAATACTTCAATCTTACTACAATTAATGGAACCAAAGGTGCAAAATGAAGGACTCAAAAGCAAGGAAACACTGTAATTACCATTTCCTGTAGGAGATCAATCCAGCCCTGTTGCTGATGTGGAGTTAGGTATAGTTTAGCTTACAAAATCAAACATCAAATTTTCCACAAGTAAAGAGCTCACTTGAGAGCCACAGTTTCAAATAATTTCCATCTATTACTTTTGCTTGTTTGTTTTGAAAATATTAGCATGTTTTGCTATAAACAGGTCATTAAAACCAGCATAGGCACGTCACTGTTATGGATGTGGTTTAGGAATCAGCACATGGGAGTGACTGGCAGCAGCAGATAATGTTTAGACTGTGGCATCTTGGGCTCAGTCTGTAGTTTGTCTCTGTTAGCTGACAACTGGGTTTGGGAAAGCTAAAGTGACCTTAGGACAATTAACCTCTCCTTATGTGTCTGTCCATATTAAACACCTTAAAGGAACTCAGGCACATAGGGAAATCCAAAGGTTTGTCATTAAGTTTTATCAAGCTATGGTGCAATAGATCACATTGGCTGGATGTGGTGGTCTAATTCTCAGCTAAGAAAATCACCTGCATTTTCCTCTCTTAACGTTCTTCAGAAGCAGATTTATGTCAATGGTGAAGTTATTCTGCAATATTTGAATGCACTGAAAATTGAAAAATAATAAATGTAGCTGACATTTTGTGCTTGTTAACATGATGAACATTTAATATGGTGAATAATAATTTACAGCTACAGGGAAAAAAAAATCTTTGTTCTTCTGACTAACATAGCTACTTTTTCATTAAAGACACCACATAACATCTGCAAGAGCTGCTGAGCTCCACATTTTTAATGAATATTTACATAGGCTTTTCACTGAAAGATGTTTTTCTGCATCATCCAGTATCAGATCCAGCCCTTTCTCCACTTTTGCTGTCACAGAAAACACACATTTACATTTAACTGAAGTTTATTTTCCTAATTCTAGGAAAAGAATGAAATATTTTCCTGAACTGAAAAGCAATATGCAAAAAATGCAAATTCATTTAAACAACAGCTCTACCTGCTTTGATTTTTCTTCCAAAATAAATGCTCTTGAAAGACTGTTGAATCAAAACACATCACAGAACAATGGCAAGGACTAGCAGAAGTTTTGCAGGCCAACAGCCAGCCAGACCTAGAAAGCCACAAAACTGTTTGACATGCAATGCCTTGCAATGTCCAGATTCTCACTGTGAACTGTGGTAAACAATTTGGTTCAAAGTATTTAGCACAGGATCTCCACATTTATCTAACAGTAAGCAGTGGAAATACTTGTGACTAACATCAGCCTGCTGCCATCTTCTGGTAAAAAGTTCAGGATATAAAACAATCACAAAACAATCAGCTCTTCCTTGCTGCCGTTATCTTGGCCTTCTATTTCACAGTAAGGAAGTGTGAAATTGCTTGTGCAATAACATTACATAGAGAGAAACAAACAGGTTAGTGCTCTCATAGGGAGTAAGGATCCCTTTCACAAATCCCTTCCACTGGATAGTGACTGTCATAGGAAAAAAGGGCGCTTTAGCATTAAGTAGTAGCTGTTATTGGACTTAGAAAAATAAGCCAATAAAGCAGCAATCCTAAAATATACTTTAAAAGCCACCTAATTTGAATGCACTGTAAACATGAGAAGCAAAACACATGAAAAGTCAGGAAAGGCTGAATTCAATATTGAACAGGCAAAACAAAGTTACTTTAACAAAGCCAGAACTGCAAGAGCATAAACGTAAATAGCCACTCCACTAACTTCTCCTACCAGTAAGTCGTGACTCTTGCCTGTTCTTTGTACTAAATGTGTGAAGTTGGGAAACGCACCTCACAGGATGGCAAGTCCTGGGACACGAGAAACCAGCACATGGTAATTCCAAGGGGAGATAACAGGATTTACATGCCTAAGTCACTTATTCCCATATTCACAATGAAGAGATGAAGATTCTTCACTGTAACATATCCAAACTAATGTCAAGGCTAAATAATACAGAGGAGAAAATTATTTCAAATACATTGTGGTATCAGTTTTGATGCTTAGAATATTCTGCAGAAAGATGTCAGCAATTTGCAATCCTTTAGCCCTGTTAATCCAACCATAACTAGCTCTTGAGAAACTGAAGTTCCTTGAAACATGAAAAATTATTACTGAGAGTCTCTGAAGTATCTCCTTTGACTACTTAATGTGAAATATACTTTAAAAGTCTGCCGCGTTCAATATGACAGAAATCTAGAAAATAATTCTAAATCTTGATTTTGATTCCTACTTACCCCTACAACTATTTAAACATTATATGGACTGAATGTTGGAGTCAACAGCACATAGACAGAGGAGATAAATCAAATTACACCAGCACTGTAAAGACCTAATGCAATAATGCCATCTAATGACCAGATGCCGCATCTATTCTTGCATTTTAAAGATGTGATCAGTCTGAATGCTGCCTTTTCCAAACTGAATGTATTTTATATAACCCACACACACACACACATTTTCTATGAATAATGCATGGAAAGAGAACAGGAAAAGAAGTGTTAAAAAATTGTTTTGAAAAAAAAAAACATAGGACCTCTGCTCTTCAATGCTCAAAACCTGTAATGTCTATAAACAGGAGTTCAATTCTGTTGTACTTTACTCATGCATAGTAATGAAGGATTGAACTGGTAATAGGTAGTATTGTGGGAAAGTAATATGTAGGAAATTGCCAGTTACTATTAGGAGGACTGCCAGAACAGAAATCAAAGAATTCAGAGTCACCAGCACAGTCTCTGCATTTATATATTTGTTTTTAAAATCACAGAAATAGAGAATAGTTAGGGTTGGAAAGGACTTTAAGATCATCTAGTTCCAACCCCCCTGCCATGGGCAGGGACACCTCACACT
>JAOEHY010012469.1:0-23376 GCA_025447955.1 Psilopsiagon aurifrons
TTGGGCAGAAGCTCTTCCCTGGGAGGGTGCTGAGGCTCTGGCACAGGGTGCCCAGAGAAGCTGTGGCTGCCCCATCCGTGGCACTGTTCAAGGCCAGGTTGGACACAGGGCCTTGGAGCACCCTGCTCCTGTGGAAGGTGTTGGAACTGAATGAGCTTTAAGGTCCCTTCCAACCCAAACCAGGCTGGGATTCTCTGGGATCTGCCTCCCTTTCCAGCCCTTCCCAGCAGGGAATGTGTTTTCCTATGTACTCCTCCTGAGCAGTATGGGTTTGGCTGAGCTCTCCAGGTAGCTTTGTTCTCCAGAACAGCGTAAATCCTTCTCTATAGCCTAAGCTATGGCTGTCCCTTCACAGCCTGCACGGATCAGCAGTTCAGGTGTCACAACGGTTGGTGCAAGCCCAAGTTCTGGGTCTGTGACAACGTGAACGACTGCGGCGACAACAGTGACGAGCTGCAGTGCAGTGAGTAACTCACCCCACGGCCAGGAGGGGAGGAGGATGAGGGCAACAAAGTCGGTCCACGTCGGGATGAAGGCGAGAGCTGAGCACAGCAGTAGTGGGATGCGGTTGGAGAGGGGACCGGGGCTGTGGGTGATGGGTGTCTGCAGCTGCAGGGGTGCCCTGGGGAGTGCTGCAGGGTCGGGTGCTGGCTCTCAGGAGCTGCTCCCCTCTCCAGGCTGTGCTGCCGACAGCTTCAAGTGTGACAATGGGAAGTGCATCCCCAGCGAGCGCCAGTGCGATGGCAAAGACGACTGCGGGGACGGGAGCGACGAGGGCAGCTGTGGCAAAGGTGAGGGGGGGCCATGGACACAGAGCTCCGAGCTGGGGAATACGCAGGGTTGGGATACACCTTTAAGCTCATCCGGTCCAACCCTTACCCCAGTACCACCAAGGCCACCACTAACCCATGGCACTGGGGGCCTCCTCTGCATGGTCTGTGAACACTTGCAGGGACGGTGACTCCAGCACTGCCCTGGGCACCTGATCCAATGCCTGAGCACCCTTTGGGGAAGGAATTGCTCCTCAGCTCCATCTAAACCTGCCCTGGTGCAGCTTGAGGCCGTTTCCTCTTGTCCCATCCCTTGTTCCTTGGGAGCAGATCTGACTCCATCCTCCTCTCAGGCAGCTGTAGGGAGCGATCAGGTCCCCCCCGAGCCTTCTCTTCTCCACACTGAACCCCCCAGGTCCCTCAGCCCTTCCCCATCACACTGTGCTCCAGGCCCTTCTCTGGCCCCGCTCCAGCACCTCAATGTCTCTCTTGTAATGAGGGGCCCAGAGGTGAGCACAGGATTCAAGGGGATGAACAGAAGAGGTGAAAGGGATCCCCAGAACTGGAACTAACCCCTTCACCCTGCCCACAGGTGGCCAGGTGACAGTCACCTGCAAGGAATACACCTACAAGTGCCGCAACGGGCGCTGCGTCAGCAAACAGAACCCAGAGTGCGACGGGGAGCAGGACTGCGAGGACAATTCCGATGAGGACAACTGCAGTGAGTACCCTGGGGAAGGGGGGACACGGGTTTAGGAACACGTAAGTGTGAAGAGAAACAGGTTCAAGGCCAGGTAGAGCAATCTGCTCTAGTGGAAGAGCCCATGAGCCATCCCCAGCGTGGGAAATGGGGTAACGGAGTGCTCCATGTCCTGCTCCGCAGACTGCGGGATCCGCTCCTACACCAGGAAGTCCCGGATCGTCGGGGGGCAGAACTCGGATGTGGGGGAGTGGCCGTGGCAGGTGAGCCTCCACGTCCGAGGCCAGGGCCACATCTGCGGCGCCTCGCTCGTCTCCGAGAGCTGGCTGGTGTCGGCGGCGCATTGCTTCGCGCAGCTGCAGGGCATCAGGTACGTGGGACCCGGCTCTGGTTGTGATTCCATCCGGGAAGAGCAATCTCTGTGGTGATCCTAGAGGAAGCTGGTTAAGATGGAGACAGGCTGAGAACATTGGGGCTGTTCTGCTCGGAGGTCTACACGCAGCTTCCAGTGTCTGAAAGGGGTACAAAGATGCTGGGAGAGGGGCTCTTCGTCAGGGACTGGAGCGATAGGACAAGGGGTGATGGGTTCAAAGTGAAACAGGGCAAGTTCAGGTTGGAGATAAGGAAGAAGCTCTTCCCTGTGAGGGTGCTGAGGCGCTGGCACAGGGTGCCCAGAGAAGCTGTGCCTGCCCCATCCCTGGCAGTGTTCAAGGCAGGGTTGGATGTTGCTCGGAGCACCCTGCTCTATGGAAGGTGTCCCTGCCCATGGCAGGGGTTGGAACTGGGTAATCTCAAGGTCTTCTCCAACCCAAACCATCCCACGTGCCCTGTGGCTCGCAGGTACTCAGACCCCAGCCTGTGGACAGCCTACCTGGGCCTGACGGACCAAGGCGACCTCAGCAACGCCAACGTGCAGATGCGGAAGATCAAGCGCATCATCTCCCACCCCTACTTCAACGACTACACCTACGACTACGACATCGCCGTGTTGGAGCTGCAGACCCCCGTCACCTTCTCCTCTGTCATCCAACCCATCTGCCTGCCCGACGCCATGCACAGCTTCCCTGTGGGCAAGGACCTGTGGGTGACTGGGTGGGGAGCGACGGCGGAAGGAGGTGAGTCTGGAGTCGATGCGTTTCCATGCATAGGTTTGGTGGGAAGTCTGTTGTATCCTTAAATCCCTCTTAATGGTGGGTAGGGCACAGCCCCTTAGGAGACTTTTCCCCCTGTGTCTGAATCCTGGTTGGTTCAGGGTTTCTTTTCTTGTGGATCAGTTGAAGTGGTCATGGCATAAACTGATTCTTAGGCTTGCAGCAGTCATTGCTCCAGTACAAGGCAATGAAAATGACTGAAGGAGTTGTTGGTTCTTAACTCGGGTGCTGGAATGTCTTTACATAGCACTTAAAGTCAGGAGGAGCTCAGGTACTGATACAGGAACAAAGTGAAAGTGCAGAAGTCTCTCAGGCACCAAAATGCTTTTTGGTCCCAAACCTGACAATGTCAAGCTCTAAACCAGAAAGAGCCAAGACCCAGATCCGTTGTTCTCCTCTGTCAGTCTTATGTGGATGTTCATTACTGTGGAATGGTATTGATAGAGCCCAGTATAGATTAAATGGTACCTTAGCATCACCGTGCTAGTAAAGGACAGTGGTGTGCTTTATGCAGACATGGTTTAGTGGGGTAAAGGTTGGACTTGGTGCCTTCCTGGTGGTTGGCTTGGGAGGGAAACGCTGCTTAGAACGGGCACATGCTTCTCCTCATGGTTCTCCATCCTCCTGCTCCCTGCAGGCAGAGGTGCCTCCGTGCTGCAGAAGGCAGAGATCCGGCTCATCAACCAGACTGTGTGCAACCAGCTGCTGATGGACCAGCTCACGCCACGCATGATGTGTGTGGGGATCCTGACCGGCGGCGTGGACGCCTGCCAGGTAGGAACCGGGCTGCTTGCTCGGCACGGCACTTCCATAGCAAACAGACGACAGCTCCGTGTGGATCCGCCTGGATCCCCAATGGAATGCAGGACTTGGGCTCAAAACCACCACATCCATTCATTGCTATTACCAGAGCCTTCTTTAGTTCTGTAGTCTGCTCTTATTGCAGTGCATAGGCAACAAATCCACCTGGATCCCCAATGGTCTCAGAACCGCCACACCAGTTTATTGCTATTGGAAGGGCCTTGGTTAGGTAGCAGGGTAGGCTGCTTGTTTAGTTCTTCAGTCTGCTCTTAGCACATGGATAGGCAACAACTCCACCTGGATCCCCAATGGAATGCAGGACTTAGGCTCTGGTGCTTTTGAGACTTGCTTAGTTGGAGGGTAGGCTGCTTCTTTAGCCCTTCAGTCTGCTCTTGTGACCCTAATTATGGTAGTACTTTGTTATGAATAGCTCCTGTTGCCACACAATCCGTGTTTCAGGTTCATGTACAATACTTCATGGGAAGGGCCAGGAACAGCTCACTTGGAATTGATCATGAGTGGAGCGATTGGCTATGGCTCAGGTGTGATGCTTTATTGTGACACTTCCCGTGAGGACACTGTTGATGCTCCCACTGCCCCTTGTTTCTCCACACAGGGGGACTCAGGAGGGCCCTTGGTCAGCGTGGAGCCCAGCAGCCGCATGTTCCTGGCTGGAGTCGTGAGCTGGGGCAACGGCTGCGCGCAGAGGAACAAGCCCGGGGTGTACAGCCGCCTCACGAGCCTGCGGGCCTGGATCCAGGAGCAGACCGGGCTCTAAGGACACACAGGGCCCTGCACGGGCACCTCCTGGGCTGGGCCATGCCCATCCAGGCTCGACTGTGAACTTGAACCCTCCCTCTACCTCGCGCCGAGTCATCTTCCCACCTCCCAGCTTAGAAACGCGTGGTTGGGATAGAACAGATTGGAGGTTATGGATGAGTGAGTGCAGCTCCGATGGACAATGGGGTAGGAGCAGGAGATGGAAAAACGAATGAAAATCGAATTAAAAAGGGAAGGAAAAGACAACCACTTTGTGTTTAGGGGAAACCATTCCTGGGACACGTTCAGATTCAGCTTCTCAGGATAGAGACCGAGTCCTGCGTTGCTTTCCAAGCAGCCATCCGCAGCCCTTGCTGTTGGGTTAGAACGTGGTGTCACCCACCCAAGAGCGGCAGCAGCGTCGGCATCACTGCATGTGCCTCTGTGCTGCACTGAACCTACAGCCCTGCAACACCACAGTGCCTCTGAGACCCATCTTGACTTTTGTAAAGCTAAATGTGACTTGTGAATGTGCTGATTTCAGTCCGTTCGCCCCTGGGGAGCCCAGGCCTTGCCATAGGGCACACTCCAGGTGAGCTGAGTTCGTCCCTTCCGTGCCTGTAAATACCTTGTTTTGTAAAACTCTGAATGGGAATGCTCCAATAAACTGGGATATTTTCTAACAGGCTGGCTCTGTGCTGCTGCAGTACCACGCTGCAACCCTGTACCCCTCCCCTGGGCGCTCAGAACACAGCCTTCCAGGCAGGAGTCCTTGCAGCAGGAGAGTCTTTGCCTCTGATGGTGGAACTTGTGCTTGCACAATGCTGCTGCAACGTAAGAAACGCTTACAAAGCGGTTACTCACCAGCTTTGCTATGGTATCCATCCAGCTCGGTCCACACTGCGAGCTGGGGCCTTGCAGGGTCTCTCCCTTGCACGGAGGATGGGCAGCAGGCTGCAGCAGAGAGCTAGAAGGCAAATGGAATCATGGCTGGTTTGATCCCAGTATCCCCATGAGCTCCCCCAGACCCATAAAACATCTCCCTGACCTTACAGACTCATCCAGGATACTGGGGGGGAGATGCCTGACTTGAGGAGCACCTTCAGCCACAGCACAGTTGGATGCCAAAGTCGCGCATCCCTGTCCTGAACGCAGCCCAAACAGGCTTGGACACAGATTTAGGAGCTGTCTATCCATATGTCACCCCTGCTCCGTGCAAGACTGCTGCTGGAATATCCCACCTGCTGGAATGTAAGGTCCTACCTCACCTGCTACAGGAGATCATACAATTAAAGATCTCACTGTATCTAAAGCCAGAGCAGAGCTCTCACTGTAGCTAAAGCTCACCCTCACCTTGCCCTGCTTGCAGAGCACTGTGCTCTCCCCTGGCTCTTCTGCCCTCCCAGTTCACCCAGTCGTGCCTGCTCTGTGCCACTGGTGCTCCCTCACACCGGTGAGATACAGACCAGCCCTGCTGGGCTGGGTGTGAAAGTGTTCCCCAGCAGGCACCAAACCTGGCCCTGGCACACAGGAGAACAGGACAGGATGCCACTTGTTGCTCTCCACTGTACCCACACTTACAGCTTTGGGACCATTGCAGCCAGCAGTTACTGCTTCGCAGCTCCTTGTGCTTTTGGGAAAGGGCAACAGGAACAGGCTTGGACCAAAGCACTCCTGCAAGGCACAAAAGAGACACGAGTTACAAGAGGAAACAACATGAACGTAGAGATTCACCCTGCCTGTGGGCCGCTGAGAGCAGAGGGGGCTCTTGGCAGCCCTGATTCATCCAGGACAGGTCCTTTTGCTATCACAGCCACGGTGCGCTCTGATGCTCCCCATCCACTTCAGCATGCAGGGGATGACCAGGCAGACTCCCAGGGGCCCGATTCACGTTGTTATAAGGCAAAATCAGAGCAGAAAACACCCTCAGGACCCTCAGTTCCTCCTCCAGGAGTGAGCCCTTCATCAGGATGAGTTCTTGCATCTTTGGGTGTAAGGAGGAACAGTCACCCGGACTCCGACCCCACTAGGTGTCTCTCTTGGCCAAGGCACACGGGCTCCCGCAGCAGCACAGGGAAGGAGGACCAGGTCCAGGGACCAGCCAAGGAGCAGCGCTTCGAGCCCCAGATCCTCATCCCAAAGGGGAGGGAAGCGAGGGGAGAGATGTGGGAGCAGGGAAGGGAGCGTTGGATGGAGCTCCGCAGCCTGCGAGGTGCTCCAGGGGAGCAGCAGCTCTGAATCAGCCACTGGATTTATTGCCCCCATTCCCAGTCCATCAGCACCCCCAAAGCGATTCCCCCTCTGCCACAGCACTGAGCTGTCAGAGGAAAGAGTCCTCCACTTGTTCCGTGCTGAAAGGAGCCGCAGATGCTGAGCTGCAGTTTGATGATGCTCGTTTCCGATCGCAGGGGCTGGCAGCACCAGAAAGTCAGCCCTGGTTGGTACTGGGAGCTGGCAGGGGTGAAACACTGCAGTGGGGATGGGAACTGATCACCGCTCACATTGAGAAGGGGTTTGTGTCACGCAGCAGCAGCTCGGAGGTGGAGCAGAGGCAACACAAACCCCTGTGTTTGTGCTGCGTCGCAGCAGTCGCCTTAAAAACTGTGAGAAAAGCAAAGAGAAGGGGAATCCAATGCAGTCATCGGGGCAACCTCTCACCCCAGGAAGCCAGCACAAACAACAGGGTCAGGGAGGCTTGCACGCTGCTGGGAGCTACCAGGATACCTCCAGGGGCAGGAGGGGGGAAGGAAAGGCTGCATCCCCTTGCGAATGAGGCCAGGTCAGCATCCCGAGCTGCATGTCCGCGATGGGAGCAGATGACTTGCAGGGGGAAGGCCATCAGGAAACCATACCAGATCCCTGGGAGGAATTACAGGGCAGCATCCCACACAGGCCTTGGAAAGCCTGCACCCTCCATGGATCACCCCATCTCGCCCCAACCAGGGTCTCACCTTCCTCCGAGCCCTTTTAGGCCTTGCAAACAAGAAAGCGGCCACTCATCTCTGGCCTTCAAGCCACCACTTGTGTTGGTGCTCTGCAACGCCATCAGTGCCAGGAGGGAGAAATCACTCCACATGCCACTGTCTGCCTGCTGCTGTTCTCCCTTGCTTGCTGCTGGGGAGATGAGAAGGGGAAAGAGAAGATGAAGTTCAATCCAGCGCAGCAGCCTAAATGCGTTGTCTCCATCACATCCCTCAACAGCAGTGCTCCCGACCCACCAGGCACGCTTTCCACCTCACACTTATTCCAACCCTTATCACTCCTGAAGCCTCACTACGTGCCCCACTTACTTTCTCTGCCCAGAGTCTGGATTGTGCTGCTAAACTGGGGCTCCAAAAGGGCCAGGTTCCCCCCTCCCCAGCCCCAGCACTGAGTGCTCCCATCTCCCATCCCATGAGCACTGCAGCATCACCCCAATAGCCAAAGACCTTGTCCCCTCTCTGGGGACAGAACATCAGACCCCAGTTCATATATTACCAATAGATGACCCTGAAAGGGAAACTTCAGAGCAGGCTCTCAGCAAGCTTCAGGAGATGCAATACAAGGCACAAGCCTTGCAGATCCGGGCTGAGCTTCAGCAGCGGTCAGCATCACGCAGCTCCTGCCTATCTACCACTCAGTGGCTGCCTGGTTTAGTCAGGAGACAAAGGGTTATAGCCTCAGAGCAGTGCAAAGGACTTCTTTAAGGGACCCTGGAGGTAGGTAATGACTCCCAGGTTAAGCATCCATGACAAAGGAGGTGGCTGTTCCTCCAGAGCGGCACAACAGCATCTCCTGCTCAAGAGAAGCCACTATGGAAGGGACATCCCACACCATGGGACACACCAGAACTGCAGCTTACACAAGAGCACCAGTGGTTTAGTGCTTACATCTGCAGGACTGGCAGCTCCACCTTGGGATGCTCACCCAGGATGAATTCTCTCTGTGGCACACAAGGCTTTGCCTCAGCAGCGATCTCCAGCGTTCCTTGTGGTAGTCCATGCGAGCACAGCTGGCTGCAGACACAGGCTTGGAGAGCAGGAGAAAGCTATTTGGGACCAGCCTGCTTCAGTGGGGAATGCTATCCCCGAGGCAGAGTTGCTCCTCAGAATAGCAGCATCCTGCTTTCGAGTTCCTTGGCACAGGTGGAACCTTCCCCATCTGCTCCACTTACAGTTACGGAGGATGACAGCTTCCTGCCGAAGCCACAGAGCTTCCCAAGGAGAAGAGCATGGAGGGTTGCCTTGGAGACACAGCGAGCTGCCAGATGACTGGGTCTCACACCACACAGGCCCTTGCCAGAAGGGTGATCTCAGCGGTGCACGCTGTTACCAGACATTCCTGGAGGGAACACCGGGGCTGTGCACGGAGCGGGTGAATCAGGCCACGCACAGCGCGCTTCCTGACATGGCCATTAGTCATGGTCCTCAGCTTTGCTCCTTCTAGCGTGGCCACGGTGCTTGTCAGAGCACTGACACCTCCTCCCCAAGCTCGCCTGTGTGCAGCACAGTGAGCGGAGCAGACCCAGTGCTCCCCCCATTGCACCAAACCAGGGAGGGAATCCCCACTGCTCGTCTCAAAGCAACCATGACACAGCTTCCCAAGGGCTCCTCAACATCCTCCACCCAGCTTTCCATCCCATGACACATCAGACCTCTCAATCACTAGCAGTTTTCCACCCTGCCCTAAGTATTCCTGGAACTATCTTAGTGCTGACCACTGGATTTGCTTCTAGTTTAGTCCCTCGCGTGGCCACGCTTTATTTCCCCCTTCTTGTGTAGGCGCCCATTTGAGAGTGTATCCAAGGCCTGATCCCTGTCATCTTGCATGGAAAGTGGCTTTATCCAATCATGACTCCAGCACCACAGTCAAGCTACTGGCTGCACAGACGGGAGAAGCCAAGAAAGAAACCCAATGGGAATATCCTCAGCTTAAGAGAAATCACTTCTTGCTCAAGTGCTCAGCCCAAGCAAAGCCTCAAACACAACCAGCGAGTGCCACGTGGTCAGTTTGCCATGGAATTCCACACTTGTAGGGTGACCTTCCCCGTTGCCACCAGTTACAGGCCAAGCCCTTCACGAACCCATAGCTCCTGTGAAGGACCAAAGCTCTCTGTGCTCTTTCTACCTATGCCATCACTGCCTGACAGTCCTCCAGGCCAGCATCACCATAGTGTTCTCCTTTCCAAAGCCTTTTTATTCAGGGGACACATAGAAGCGAGCCAGAAAGCATTAAGCAGCGCTCGAGTCCTCTGCTGAGCATTAACCCAGTGCAGCTTTGCACTGCCTCCTCTTCCACTGCAAGGCTGGAACTGGGGAAGGGAACAGAGCAGATGGAGGACTAGGAAAACATCTCTCATGGAGAGGAGTCTGCCAAGCTCCCAGGGGGAAATGATGAGAACCCTGCTGCTTGACTCACTTCAAACTGGAGCCAGGACAGGAAAATCTCGTGGAGGGAACAAGCCTTCCCCCATAGTGGGGAATGGAGGGGTTGGATGAGCTCAGATCTTTCCCATCTCCAGTTTCTGTGGTTCCAGCAGTTTGCAGAGGCGATGCTTACGCAGCACGCAACAGGTTAAGTCAGAGGACCAGCTGCTGCCACCAAATCTGTGTGAGTGAGTCAACCCCAGCAACATGGCTCATGCAACAACATCTGTGCCCTGGGAGCTCCAGGTGAGAAACAGCTTCTAACAAGAGAAGAAACCCACAGGCTCTGCAACAGACAGCGCAGGACCACGAGCTTGAACAGCCACCCCTTTTAACCCTGACTGGCTCAATCTCCAAGCTCCAACTTACATGACAAGGAGTTCACTCTTTGCATACTCAAAGCGTGATGTTTACCTGTTGTCAGACAAGGTCTTCCGGTGACTTATGAAGTCTGAGGCCTCAGAATGAATAGACAAAGCAAGGACCCAGTAACACTGACCAGGATACTGATGGGGGTATTTTGTTAAGAGCCATGTACTTCAGAAACAGACTTACCTATTGCTGGCTGGGGAAGAACAGCCAGGAAAAGCTCACTCCCTGGTTAACATCAGCCTCCTGTGCTTTCTTTTGGAGAAAGAACTCATGTCTAATACTACTGATGCCTGGAAGATACCAGACCAGACAGATCACTTTCCTAGCAAGCCCAACCCTAGCACAATGCTCATCCATCAGAGATGATGGCTGCTGTGCTCTCTAACACACTCATGGATAAACCCACCAAGACAAAACTCAACCCTCTGAACCTGCCTGCATCCCTGAAGGCACCAATTGCCCATGCAAGGACACTTGCCCTTGACTTGGCACATCAGCTTGGAGGTTGTTGGAGCAGAGAGCCAGCCTGCCTGTTAGAATGAGGCATTTGCTCAGTGCTGAAGTCTGATTTCAAGATCATTTACAACCCTAAATCCTTCCCCATCACAAGGGACATTCTTCCCTCTCAAAACCAACAGCTCACCCCACTCCCCATACTTCTCATCCGCTTTCCTACCCACATCTCCGTGCTAGAAACCCAAGAGCTTTTTCATATGGCAAGCTCTCACCTCACCTTTCAGCCTGTGCCTTCTACGTAGCTCAATCCAGCTTCCTGCACACGAGCTCACACTGATTTCACCCCACCAGTCTGAGCAACTGTATACAGCAAAATACCTTTGCTATTGTTCAGCTTTTATACTTCTTGTGAATGGGCTTAACAGGGCTGGAGAGGCTGCTTTAGATACCAAGTGAAGATACATTTGCAACCAGGGTTGTAGGCATCCGCTTCATTTGTTGTTACAGAGGTGTTTTAGAGGGGCTGCGTGTCCCACAGTACCACTACAGCCACTCACTGGGGCAGGCCAGAGGCAGGGAAGGAGCAGAGACGGTCTTTGCTTCACTTGAGGTGTGTTCAAGCTGCAATATCAACAACAAGAGAAACTGTTCAGGGCTGGAGGCACCAACATGGCAGAAAGCAGCTCGAAAGGGCACAACCAACCAGCCTACAGCTACTGAAGCACGCAGGGATCCTCTGGGCAATGGAATTGGTCTGCACCATGCAAGGGACTGGATATTCCCTTAGCAGTCATGGGCTGAGAGGAATGGGAAACTGGCAGCTGCCTGCTCCCAAGAGGAAAGTTCAGATGAATGTCTTCTTCCAGAGCTTATCACCCCGCTGTAGCACGTGGGGAAATATAGGAACAGCTCTGCCACAGCCAAGAGCACGGAGGAGATGAACTCATTCCCTCCTCACGGGCTCGTTCCTATAGAACAAACCACTTCTGCCTATGGGCCTGCTTGGCTTCCTGCCCTGAAGAGATTACAAGCAAGGAAAGGTAAATTGCTAGCCAAGAGTGGCAAGGTTTCTGCTGCGTGCAATGGCCAGGATGTGCTCAGCAACATTCCCAGCCCAAGCAAAGCTGTTCCAGGCTCAGAGCAGGATGCCCTGCTGTTTGCTGGCACCCAGGCCAGGTACGTAGTGAGGGCAGCAAGGTGGAGAGCTGTTTCAAGCACACCTTACACGAAAGGAAAGCGAGAGCTGGAGGTGCCACAGTAGAGGGAGAAGACAGTTTTGTCCATCCGGGATGCGCATAGCATCTCTTGGATGAGACAGCTTCTACGCTGTGTCAAACAGCCACAGGCAATCCTCTCAGCTCCTCTGCTTCCTTCTCCCAAGCGGAACACTTCAGAGCCACCTTGGAATGAGAAGACACACAAGAACGTGACTGTCACAGCAGATGACCTCAGGCAAATGCAAAAGGCTTCACCCCAGCAAACACATTTCACAGAGATGATGTTTCCTCACCTGAGGAAACAGCACAGGGCTGGCAACGGCTCCCCGGAGCCTGAAGCATTGGTCCCTGTCTAATTGCTGTGTTTCACCCAAAGCAAACACTGCCGGGGCTGCAGTGTTCAGCCAGAATGCAGGGTTCATGGATAGGTGGAAGGAAAGAAGAGCAAATGTCCCAGTCCTGGCCCTGAAGGTTGGCATCAGAGCTCATACACTTGGATTTGGAGTGGAATAGTGACAACACTCAGGCTCAAGAGTCCTGTGTCATGCCTATACATGAGTCTGAGCCGAGTGGAAGTCCTGCGGCTGCAATAGCTTGGAGCCAAATCAGCACTGAAGACCCCACCTCTTAAGTGAGTTCACCACTGCTGCAGGGTGCCAGTTCAGAGCTGGTTCACGTCCAAATGTCTCTGAGCACAGGCAAAACCGAGCGTGCATCTACCTGCAAAATACCACAGAGGCACCCAGAAAGGAACGAGCTGGGTGCAGAGTGAATTCAGGCTCTCCAGGGACAACAGCTCAGTCTCCTGAAGGTTCTTCTTCCCATATCCTGGAGCTTGAGGAGCCGCAGTCGCGAGTTACCTGAAGCCATAGGAAACACAAGAAAGACGAAGCTTTAGGGGAGTTTATCTCAGGCCATCCCCATCAGAGCATCAGGGTGCCTAACAGGAACCTTGCCCAACCCTTCCCACCAGCTCCCAGGCATCAGTGTTCCTGAGAACTGCTGCTGCTGGGAAGGATTGTTCAGCAAACACCCTTTGAACAGGATCCATAAAGGAGAAGTTTGTGTTTCCTGAATGGAAACGCAACCCCTTTATATAGGCTGGATAGGAGATTCAACGGCCAAACTGTTCCCTTCAGGCCTTATTTGCTTTGGACCTTGAGTATACCCCACATGAGACATCTGGCACAGGGCTTCCAGGATGCAGTTTGCTTTGGCACCGGCCAGCTTTTGGAGCTCACAGTGCTTCAATAGGATGTGAGGAATTGACCCGTCTCCCTCTCTGCTGTAAGGCTTCAAATCAAGGTTTCCACATGTGCCTTTAATAGAGATCCACTAAGACACTTATTGCACGTTAAATGAAGAGCCCTCAATGAAACCGAACTTCACTGCGCATTAACAAACATGCCATTCACTCGGGCTGCTGCAGCTGCGGAACCTCCAATCCAACTGCAGTGCCAGGATCAGTCATTTTATTAGGATAATAATTGCCCTATTAATGCAAATTAATGACTAATGCACTCCTGGGAGGCTGTTTGATGATAACCCCTACAGCAGACAGCAGGCAGGGAGACAGAGGGAACAGGTTAGTTCGCGGGAGAGCAAGCAGTCGCTTTAAGAAGCTCCCAGACACTATTGGGGAAGCAAAATATGGGGTTTGGGGGAGAATAAAGGTGAGGAGTGGCCAAAAAAGTAGCATCTTCCTGAAAAGGTGAATGAATCCCAAGGACGAGAAACCCAAGCTTGTTTCTACCCGGGTAAAGAGAGCAGAGCAGTAACTACTGGCCACCATCCCCAGCTACAGAGCTAGCGAAGCAGCAAAGGATCTCTGTCCTAACCACAAGGCCACGTGCATCGTGCCAAGAACACCTCACATCCCCCCCGCTCCAAAGGCTGGGGAAGCCCAAGCAACCTGCAAGCCTGGCACGGTGCTCCGAGGCCATCCAGGAGCCAGGAAGGGAATGGAAGATGCTTGGGCCTCGCTTGGAAGCAAAGCTGTTTCCCCAGGAGAGTCTGGAGCAATGCAGGCTGTGCCTTGTACAGCAGCCACAGCTGCTCAGCCCCCACGGGCTAGTGCAGGAGCTGGGACCAAGCTCCGTTGCTGACCTTCATGAGATGGACCAGATGTTCCTGCATGGGCTACAAAGGGGCTTAGCAGCAGCCCGAGGCCAAAGCTGTGTTGTAACACTTGGCTGCCTGTGCCGAGAGGTTCCCTTGCCCCTCATTCCCAGGTTTTGGATGATGATTATTACCAAAAAGAGTGGAAAATAAAGAAAGCAAAAGTGGATTCCTTGCATCCACGTCATTTTCACTACAAGAATCTCTTCCATACATGGTAAACCTCATTGACCTCATCTCAGAAGAGGCAGGGAGGAGCAAGTTATCACTCGCCGTGTACTAGTAGTAACACTGATGTAGCTCAGGGATTCAACCCATTAGCACAGGCAGCCTCTCATTCGTTAGCCTATAAACCAGCATATTGCCAAGGCCTCTAATGGACTGCAGCTTTAGATATCAATTGTTAAAGCATCTCTGCAACGTACTATGTTAAAAGGGAAATGACCTCATGTTTCCTTTGAGACTCTTCACCTTCCTCCGGCTCCAAGCATTCCTCCAGCGTGCCTTGCTGTGCTCCTTGCCATCCTCTTGCTGCATGGGATTCCAGCACAAGCTCTTTGAGAGCTTGGATCACTTTCTAAAGCAATAGGAAGCAAACCCAGCTCAAACCCACCCAAACAGGCTCCTTGTTAACATGCTCACCTCTCACTTCAGCTTCCTCTACCAGCACTGAAGAGAAAAGAGGGGAGAAAAGGCACATTCACGCCAATTGGTGAAGACTTCCCTCCATGCTTTGGGTCGCATCAGAAGTAGACATGTGGCTTGAAGTGAGCCAACAAGAATGAGAGGAAGGTTGAGCTTTTCCAATCCCTTAGAGGTTTCCCACGGGAGGTGCTGTCTGTTCTGAGCCCCTGAATACAGTGAAAAGACCCCACACCTCTTGCAAACAACCCATAGTCATTTTCCTTTCATTCCTGTCTTTCCCACTCTTAAGGATCAGGATGCACACAGGAGCACCAAAGGCTCTTGAGACACCCCAGCACACACACATCACCCCAGGGTGCCATTTGAAGGTGCTCGGATCAGTGTGATCTCGACAGGAGAGGAACACAGAATCCGGCTCCAAGCCTGAGGCTCTGGAGAAGACACTTGGCAAGACCAGGAGGGGGAGGCCAGTAACCATGACAACCACTCCTTTCTTACTATCAAGACAACAAAAATGACTCCGGAAGACATAAGCCCCACAGCCACTGCCTCCATCTCCCCTGTCCACCACCATTAGTCACACCCTGTCCACCCAGGAATGGAGCACAGGCTCCGCCTCGGTTCAGAGAACCCCCAAATGCCCATCCCTCCTCTTCCAGTGCATTTCCTACTTCTGCATCACAGTCTTCCTCACTGCACCATCAATCTGTCAGCATTTGGCTTCAAAGGGCTCAAATAAAAGGACAAGCAGCATGAAAAGGAGCAACGTGGGTGCTAAGAAAGAGGTAAAGCTTAAGGAAATCGACCATTTCATGGCAGAGCTTCACCTATTTAGAACAGCAGAACCACTTCTGATACATGCAACTTACTTCTCGTTGTTATTCACCATACACACCAGGTAAGCAGCTCTCATCTCCACTGGGCAACCATATCACTGGTGCTTACGAGCTGTGCACAAGGCATAAAATGAGGAATGAAATAGTTAATCGGATCACAGCATCACCACAAGCGTGGTGCAGGCAAAAGGCATTGAGCAAAGCAGCACCCTCACCCTCCCAACCAACCTTAAGCATCTCCCACAAGTCAATCCTTGTCCCCACCTTTCACTGTCTTCACATCAACTGAGTCTTCCCAGCTCTCAGGGCACCTTCTTGCTGTGTCGTCCTCTCAGCACCTCCATCTGGACACAAACCAGAGGTGTGATTGTAAAGGCTTCAGTTCTTCAGCCATTTGTTGTTACCTGCTTTAGGAGGAGGAAAAGGCTTCTAAACCCCTGACCAGGCCAGGAAGGGCTCTAGAAGCTGGATAAGCTAGAAACAGAGACTGAGGAGCAGGGGGAAGCCCTGCTTCGGCAAGTTCCTTGGATCTTAACCTCAACCCAGGCTCCAGAGGACCTTTGCTTTCTCCAAGTGAGGGCTTCTTTCTAAAGCTAAAACACAGGTACTGTGGCCTCCTCTTCCAGCGGCATTCCCCAGCTCCCCACCCCCCAAAATGGATAGAAATACAGTCACTGCACAGCTTTGTGACTCAAACACCACTTGTATTTCAGCATTATGCCATACTATCCACACTTCACCTTGGTTTTCTGGGAGTCAGGCTGCTTGTGTTCAGCTCCCGGCCCTGTGCACGTTGTGTCGCCCCGCGGATGATGATACAAGTGCTATGTGTGTGCTTTGGGGGGGCTTCTGAGTGCCTACGGGCCAAAGCACGCACCTTTCCTGTGCTAATTCAAGATGTAGGGCAGCTTCTGCCTTCCTTGAAGGCAGCAACAAGAAAACACCCCAACCTCTTCTGTTTTCCTAGCATCCTCGAGGATCTGCTTTTCTGTCCTGTGCAATCCATGTTAGTCCAAAGAGAAAGTGCGCTGGAAAGAGAGCCAGGACCGTTTCACGTGTCAGCATCTACAGCTCCTGTGTTGATGTTGAGGGAACAAATGTGCCTGGTGAAGCAGGGAGGTTAATACAACCCTGTCGCTCTTCCACGCTACAGCAAGCATTAAGGTTCAAGGAGTGAGCGCAGAGATGTGCAGTGAGCACATGAAAACCTTATTTGGGAATGTGCTGCTTTAAACACACAAAAGAGGATGGAAATAAAACACAGAAACTCAAAGCAGACATCAAATGAGCTCTGCAGAATGAGCTTTTCATGACATGATCTTAAACCCACCTTTTTTCCCCAGGAAAATAAAAGGAAAGGGGGTTAAAGCTGTCCTCCTCTTTAAAAGATGTTATAAAGTCGTTCTTACGATGAGGCAAAAGCTGCTGGGGGGTTGAGTTTTGAGTTGGGGAAGAGCAGCAGAAAGGAGGGGAAGAAGATGCTTCTGGCTTAAGGACATAGAATCATAGAATGGTTTGGGTTGGAAAGGACCTTCTGCCCATCCAGTTCCAACCTCCTGCTATGGGCAGGGACACTAAACCACGCCACCCAAGGCTCTGTCCAACCCGGCCAGGGATGGAGCATTCACAACTGCCTGATCCAGTTCAACCCCTTTCCTTCAGCAAACAGTGCAGAGCACTCAGTGCTCAGGGCAGGAGAAGCAAAGGCAGGTAACTGGCCTGCTATTTGGGAGATATGCACACGTGTAGGTTGGGAAATGAGGAGGGAGAAGATGTGGCAGGGACGGGAAAGGGGAAAGGCAGTTCTGGTTTGCAACTCAGGGCTGTGTTTCGAGCCCGTGACTACAAGCTTTTCTTCCTTTACTTCCAAACTTAGATTTGAGGTAGATTAGAGGGGAGACTGAGATGAGCTCTGGGGCAGAAGCTCTTCCCTGTGAGGGTGCTGAGGCGCTGGCACAGGGTGCCCAGAGAAGCTGTGGCTGCCCCATCCCTGGCAGTGCTCAAGGCCGGGCTGGACACAGGGGCTTGGAGCAACTGCTCCAGTGGAAGGTGTCCCTGCCCGTGGCAGCAGATGAGTTTTAAGGCCCCTTCTGACCAAAACCATTCTGTGATTCTATGGAAACACTCCTCCAAATGCTTTGCAACAGGGAAGCAGGTGCTGTGTGAACACAGGCTCTTAACGTTGCCTGGGTGCTGCCAGGGGTTGAGAAGAAATAACGCAGATAATATCGTTTTCCAGGATGCCACAAACCAAAAAGAAGCAATGGGGCAAAAGCTGCTGGACTGAGTAAGGGAATGAATTCCCCTGATTACCACAAGATGCTCCCCAAGTCTGACAGTATCTCTTGGAGCAGATGTGTTCACATTCTATTGCCTCAGCCTCCAGCCTGCGTGGGCAGATTCCAGCACCAGCCACTGATGTTAAGAAGTACCAAATGAGCATCAGCGTTAAGAAACTGCCTTGGCTTTGGGTGGCTGCACTTTTCCCATCCTCCGGGCCAAGCTGCGAGCGCTTGGCTGGTATTATTCGCATCAGAAAGTGCTTCATTTCATAAAATCCAAACCACTAAAATCTGGATCCCTGAAAGCAATTGCTAGAAAGGAAGGAGTGGAGCCCTTGGAGTCGTTCTGCAGACACAGAACAGAGTGAAGGGGCAGGTCTGAGCTTCTTCCAGCAGTGACAGCAAACTCTGCCTGCGCTGCTCCAAGCCCCTGCAGATGTTACCGAAGGATGAAGGATTATACACTCTCACACACACATCCAGGCAGGTTTCTCTCACTAATTTCCCATGTGGGTAGCTGGATGTGAAAGGCTGCGCAGCGAGGGAGGCTCTCAGAGTGGTACCTTCACCCATCAGCAGGCAGGTTTGCAGCTGCAGAAACGCAGCACGTGAAATCAAGGCAGGTTTTCCTCCACTGTGCTTCCCTTAAGATCCCACCCAAAGATTCTGCACGGACCCAAGGCTCCTGTTCTGAATTCTGCCATCCTTCTGCAAATCAGTGAAGATCATGACAACAGCTTGTAAAGAACGATTGCTCCAGGGTCTCTTTCCCACTTCCCTCTCCCTCCTCCCCATTCCCGTGGTCAGAACAAGCTCCTTATCTTTCTCTCCTCACTAATCCCCATGCACGCTCAGAAAGAACCCTTGGAATCAGCCAACGATGGCTTTAAGCAGAAAAACGTGTCCTGGAAGGAGGGGACAACTGCGGCAGTCACCTGAGCGATGCTGCGCATGGCCCTCGCAGGGCTCTGTGGGGACAGGGATGGGATGGCTGCTTGGAAAAGCTGGGAATGAAGAAGCGCTCCTTGAAACCTTGCCAATGAGCCCCCCAAAGGGTGATGGAAGGGTCCCTGCAGCACTGCACTGACTGCAGGTATCTTCTGTGCTTGTTCAAGCTCTGCCTCGCAAGTGAAGCTCTCGCCCTCCTCAGGGGCCCCCTCTCTACCCCCACTCTCCATCCTCATTTCTGAACGAGCTCCAAGGTTGATTTCCTGCGTGTTTGAATAGGACCAGCTTGACACAGCCTGCCTTGGGATGAAATCACCAACTTGGCTTGCCTTCTGTCTGCAAAACAAATCCTTCTGCAGGGCTTTCATCTAGCAAAAGGACAAGGATTCTGAAATGCAGGCAGGCCTCTGCCAAGTTCCTGTGAGCTGCTGCCTGAGTGAAGCTTATGTTTGCTGTGCATGTGGCTTAGCTTTAATAAAGGTTACCTAGCTGAGCTTTCACACTAAAAATAATCCACGAGCCTCCTCCTGTTTGCTCCCCTAAGTCACCTGAAAGAAGGATGCAGAAACACAGCGAGTGAGATAGGGAGTGCTTGAGGGGATTAGCTGTTTCCAGAGAGGAATGGGAAGCCACGCATGGGGAAATCTCACACAGAGCACGAGCAAAGGCCAGGGCAAGCCTGGAGAAAGGGAAACTCGAAGGGAAACTTCTTCTATGAGCCAATCTTCCGAGGTATTTAGGTCATGATGGGAATAATGTCTCCTGCCTTTCCTATTCCTCTGCAGAACGTGGTGATGATGATGGTAACTCAATGGGGAGCCGAGAGGTCTGCACGTGCGGTATGCAAGCTCTAGCATGCAAGGGCAGAGTGGTACCACATGCTCTGGGGGCCACGCTGTGGTTGCTGCCCTGATTTTGGGACACGGATGCTTCCGTGACAGTCCTCAAACTTGACAAGTGAGGGGTGGTAGATCGGATTTGTACCCTACATGAGTGAGAGGCCCGAATTATAATGTACCTATTCTTCTCGGTTTGCCTCTAAACCTTGAAACCAGCCCAAGCCCTGTCTCTGCCCTTCCCCATCCCCTCTGATTTCCTCTCCCGTTCCAGAACACACAGTTTCTGTGCTCACAGGGAAAGGAGGGACATAGGCAGTGTCACTTCCCTCTCCCCAGCAGAAGTGCTGGAGCAGAGAAGTGCAGCAGGAGCTGTGGGCTCACTGAGCAGAGCACGTGAGGGTTCTTTTCCTCCAGGAGGATTTCAGTCGCCACAAACGAGGCATTACAACCACATCAGGTTGTGAAGGTGTTTGCTGGGCACACACAGGCAGCTGCAGGAGCCTGCCCTGATTCTTCTTAACACTCCTCCTTGCTGGAGAGCTGGGGTCTGAAAGCCACCATATGGTTATCATTGGTACAGGAGGAGCATGTGGCCAGGACATGTGTAACTCACATTTTCCTCTGGACCACACTCAGCCTACACTTGTTTATTGTGGGGGAGGGACTGGAAAAACCATTGACTCACAGTCAGGAACAAAACATTTCAAATCTGGGTTTGAAAAGGACTCTTTTCAATACAGCTCTTCTGCCGGTGCAGGGGAAAGGGAACAAGTACTGAGTGGGAAAGCTTGCGGGCTGCGTGGTGCTTTCCCTTGGTGGAGAGACTGAAGGGATGGCTCTTTGCAGCATCGCTCGAGCCCACGTCCTACTCCAGCCTTGCTCTAGTCTGGACCTGGTTGAAGCCATAAAGCCAAGTAAAGAGCCAGGCTACCTCCAGTGCTCAAGTCATGTCTGGTTTAGGCAGCGCTGCGCTTATGCCTCCATCAGAAAGGAAACCCGATGGGAACCATCCATCAGATGAGCCCTGTATCTCAAGCTTCCCACCCACCAGCTAGGCCAGAATGATGCAGACAGACCAAATTGCAATGGCCCACATGGTGCTAAGAGGCAGCGTGCTGGGAGAGGAAGGGATTAGAGGTGGAACTCCAGGTACAACACGCAGCTCTGCTGAACCTTTCTTAGGCACTTCGCAAGTGCCATTCTGCAGCTTTGTGTCTCAGCTTTCCTATATGAATGCATGTGTAGTTCTAACGGCCTTCTATGATGAAGAAGAAAATGAGTGTGTGTGAATCAAAGACATCAAACGGCTGCGGACAAAAAGGCCTCACATTTGGGCAGTGCTACCCTCTGTTGCACAGCTGAGCTGAGCAGCTGTTCTCGTGCCTGGTTCCATGAGGCTGCCTGGAAATGCATTCATCTACTTACAAAGCTCCTGCAGCTCTAAGGAGGCTCTGCTGGGTCGAAGATTTGAGCCAAGCTTAAGCCTGGGTTCTGTTGCATCCAGCTCCATTTGCCACGACAGACTGTGCCAAGCTCGCCTGAGCATGGGAAAGGTTTCCAGCCCTCATTCTCAGCTCCGCTCTCTTGCCTCTTCCCATTCTTCCTCCCTTGTTCTGCTGCTGGAAAGCAAACGAACAAGGACATTAGCCAGAGCTCAAAGGTCTTGCAAGTGTATTCCAAAAGGCACGAAACCTCTGTCTCTATTCCTTAAGGAGTCACCCGAAGCCAATTCTCCCCCCCACCCCACACACTCTCCGGACATCTGAGAACAGTGAGTGCCTCACACAACTGATGGGGGTTCCTGTCCTCAAATCCAACAAACAATGAGATGACTGAACATCTGGAAGGAACAGATGCTTCTCAGATCCCTGCATGGTGTGTTTCTATGTGTACTTTATGCCACCCAGGGCTGTCTACCCACTAAGAAAGGGAATATGGGCTCCTTGGCAGAGTGGAGCCCATCAGCTGTGAGTCAGGGAGCTTGCAGTTGGTGTCTCATCGCAAAGAACAGATGGGACAGCATCGCTCACCTGATCATCTCGAAACACACAGCACACGTGGATCTCCTTGTGCAGCCCAAACCACTGCTGGAGCAGGAGCCTCTTGTCTCCTGTTGCAGATAAAGAGCAGACAGGAACAAAACACAACTGTCCTTAACCCACGACACCCGGATGCTCCGTTCGGGTACCCCACGTTCTCTGCCTGGCCCCCGAGGAGGCAGGAGCTGCTTGCTTTCATTGAGCAGCAGCACAGACCCAGTGAGGCTGCTAAGCCAAGGCTTTAGGGGAAGGAGGGCACTTTGAAGACACAGCCCAGCCCTTTGCAGTCTCACCTCTGGAGATGGACAATGAGATCGTACCTGCTAGGTGAGAAAGGGGAGAGCTGTGCCGACAAGTCCCACCTACCGGCGCTGGCAAAAGGAGAAGCAGCAGCAGCTCCATTGTGTACTCAGCTAAGCTGAGCCTCCAAACTTGTGGAAGTTTATAGTTCGCATCCACAAGGTATTAATCTAGTTCAGTCACTTCCAGCGCAGCCACTGAGCTGCCAAGCAGCAGCGTTGGGAGTTACAGAGAAGTAATCCCAGCCTGAGCTTCTTGTGGCATCCTAAATTGCCTGTGTCGTCAGTCAGCAGAAACCTGAGCTGGAATTCTTTCCTTTGCACTTAATTATTTCCAAGCCTTGGCAGGACTGGTGAAAGGTGCTGAACTGACAGCCCGGGAGGAATAGGCTCTCATTTGTCTTCAGAGATGGGCAGCGAGGACTTCAACCTGCTCCGCCGATGCGCTGCAGGGCTTGTGCTCGCACTGGACTACTCTTCTTTCCTAGCACTCCACTCTCGGCTTGGTGCCCCTCAAACCCCACAGCTTCTGTAGCTTATCCACAGGGCCAAACCCAGGGTGATTTTTAGCCTGGGTGACTGGCAGCCCTTAAAGGGTGAAGCCTCCTCCACCAGACCCGCTGCTGACACTTATCACGGCCAGGGGCAGATCTTCTTGCACTGGCCTAGTGCCATGAGAGCAGCATGTCTGTAGAGGATTTCACCCTCCTAACAGACAGTGCTTCGCAGTAGTTTGCATTGAACCCTCTGCTGTGTTTGCTCAGCCTGCAGCAGCTGTTTTCCACTCTCACAACAAAGCAGCAATCTATAAGCTTATGTGTGAGAGACTGCGCCTGAGAACGAGCCTGAGGACCCGCGTGGCTCTGCATGAGCCTGTACCTGAACACAGGCTGGAGTGAGAGAAAAGCAATGAACCCTTGCACACAATCCAGTCTGAATCCACGATGGAGGCCACAGGATTCTGCAGGACGGTTTACATATGTCTGTATAAGAATTCCTGCTTGGATGTACAGACAAATCTGTGCAATTCCTTCAATTATAGAACAGTTTGGGTTGAAGGGACCTTCAAGCTCATCCAGTTCCAGCCCGCTGCACATCTCCCGCTTGAGCAGGTTGCTCCAAGCCTCGACCGACTTGAACACTATCAGGAACAGGGTAACCTGTGCCAGTGCCTCGCCATGAGCGTTCCACACTGAGAACATGAGAATAACCACTCAATGGCACCAGCGTGAGCTCACGCACGGGCATATTCCACAAAGGAGGGTGAGTTTAGCACAAGCACATACAACACTTGAGCACGGGAATACCAGAGCACAGGTAAGAAAGCATCTGATGTCCCGTGTTTCCATGCACAGAAGCACAAGCAGCACAGAAACACACTGGGTTTGTGACCGTGTGTACTCAGTCAAGACCAGCGAGTTGTGAGCTCGCCTGCCCACAGATAAGGAGAGCAAATGGCTGAAAGAGAAGGGAGGGGAAACGGCTACATACATTAAAAAGAAAGGCATTATTCAAAGACTATAAAAGGCAAAAGTTTGGATGAAGGAGAAGAGAGAGGGCTGCCAAGTCCTTATAACAAATAAAAGAGGAGCAGGCTGCTGCCAGGCCTTGGCACGTGTGCTTCACTTGTATAAATCACTCACTCTAGACCTATGGTAGTTCCTGCTGACAAGCTGTCATGCTCCTTGGCTGGGGGAATAGGGCATGTGCTTTACATGTACTTACAGGATAGTAAACTG
>JAOEHY010012471.1:4135-14418 GCA_025447955.1 Psilopsiagon aurifrons
GCTGTGGCTGCCCCATCCCTGGCAGTGTTCAAGGCCAGGTTGGACACAGGGGCTTGGAGCACCCTGCTCTGTGGAAGGTGTCCCTGCCCTTGGAAGCAGTTGGAGCTGGAGCAGCTTTAAGCTCCCTTCAACACAAAGCAGCCTGGGATTCTATAATTCAATGCCACCACACAAGGACAAAGTGTTTTAGCCCCTTTTAGGAGTCTCAGGGCAGAAAACCACCACTTGCTACTCTGCCATCAGCTCCAATCCTCGAATCTTAAGATCCACAGCAGTAAAAACTGCCCTACAACTGTGAGAAGAGCAGGAGACAGTGATACCTACCGTCCACTTCAGCATGATCTGAGTGTCACTGATGGCTTCAGTATAAGCAATGTGAGGTCCTGTGATGGGCCGGTTGGAGAAGCGGCTGGTAAACCCGGCTACTTGGTAGGGGCGGGATGCTGCGCTGCGTGGGCTCTCCCCATAGTTGTTCACAGCAATCACACGGAACCTGTACATCTCTCCTTTTAAGGGAAAAAGTGGAAGAAAGATGATGTAGTGGCAAAACAAGCACTAGAAAGAGGCTTCAAGGAGAGACTAAACAGAATAGGAAGTCTTTCTGCACTACGGCCAGTTAGAAAAGAACATTGGACTTGTTGCCACAGACTAATGTGGTCATCAGAAAGATAAACAGCCTCTAAAAGCAATTAGGGAAAGTCACTCAAGAAAAATCCAAAGACTTTTTGGATGATGATGCACATATCAGCCTTAAACTGAAAACTGGTGGGCACCAAGCAGAGGCTTCAAAGGATACCCACCATCATCATCATCATCTACTCCCTCTCTTCCCTGAGCTTTCAGGGCTGGACACCAAAAGTCAGGACAGATGTTTTTCCATTAGTGCATTTCTCTCTCTGCATTCTGAGTATTTACTAGAAGGACAATTAAGTTAAAAATAGCAAAAATACACAACCCTCTTCTCCACATGAACAAGTATTAAATTATACTGGTGGGATTTTTTCCACTTGAAAAGCCAGAAATCGAGCTCATGCAATGGCACATTAAAACCCCCCAACTAACTACCAGAAACGGGACAATCTGAGCAGAAGTTGAAATGAAGCAACCAAACAGTTGCGGCCACCCGAACAAAGATAATAGCAACATCAGCTGAGGTGAAGGAAGGATCATTTGCAAGACCTGGCTCCAAGTTCCGAACTTCCACAGAGAGCTTGGAAGGAGAAATGTTGTCAGCTGCCACGAGCCAGTCGCTGCTCCGGCCCAGGCGCTTGTACTCCACCTTGAAGGCAGTAATGGGGGAGCCCCCGTTTGCTCGTGGGATCCATGTCACATAGACAGATGACTCTGATGCTGTGGAGATCGTGGGTCTGTCAGGAGCTTCTGGAACTGAAATGAGAAACTCAGTTACCAGAGGATCGGAGTCATCTCCACCTTCATTTTCTGTAGCCACCACTTAAGCTGGTTGCTAATGGTTAAGGCATAATATAACCAGGAGGATCTTAACTCCTTCTGTAGCAACTACTCCCCTTGTCCTTTCTGGAAGAGATGGTTGAAGAGCAGAAAACAGGCACCAGCTTATCCATATAATCATCAAAAAAGAGACAGTTAGAACTAGACACCTTTAAGGTCCCTTCCAACCCAAACAGTTCTATGGTGCTGCACTCACCCAACCCATCTCCACATGGAAGTGGAAATGTAAGACTAAGTGAAGAGGAAAAACATGGTTATCCCTATCAAAACACCAGAATTCCCCCAGCCCCAGTACAGCTTCAACCCATCCACACTAAGGAGAGCTATATGGTGAGGAAATGAGAAGGGAAAGCAAAGCAAGCATGCGACGAGCCATATACTTACTGAACTCACTTGAAGTTACAGACAGCAGTGAAACAGAGAGAAGGGAGAGAGGTGGTGTTAGTACATCTGCTTACAACCACTCTGATGACCGATGAGAGCCATAAGACTTTACTACTAAAGGCTTGTATTCATCGCTAGGGAGCTGGTCACGGATGAGAAGAGGAAGGGAGCAAGGAACAGCAAGCAGACCTTTGGGAATAGGCTGAGCATTGGCAGCCAGGCACACGAAAGGAGTCCTCTTGTGTGGCTCCACTGCTATTCAGCACTGTCCCAAGCATGTGATGCTCAATTCCTTGAACCTCTCCATTCATCTTTGGGTTTACCCTTAATTTTAGATACCAAGACACCCCTGAGATCTCAGCTCCTGAGTAAATCTGCTCGAATCAGCTCAGTGAGTTCAAAGGCTGGGGTGTGAGAAAAAAGACTATAAACATGCTGTTTTTACTGGAAACCAGGCTAAAGATCACAAGCAGTTCTATCTTCCTGCCGTCAGAAACAAGCCCATCCCTGGGAAGCTCCAGAAAAACATTCAGAACAGATATAATCCACTTTGAGAACTTAAAAGCCTGACACAGCCATTCTCCGTTTCCCCTTTTCCTCTTTCTTTCACAATGGAAGAAGAAACCAGAGCATTTAGCAGACAGCAATGTGAGCGTGCAGCAAGAACATGGGTTACCCATGAAACTCTAAGTTTTTGAGAGCCACGCACATGGGTAACAGCATCCTTGGAAGCATGGTATGTTTTCTACATTAGGGCATGCATTTGCTGAACTCACAGCTTCAAATACCACACCACAGACACGGGAGGCTGTAAGAAATGTGCTACTTCTTGGTGACTTCATGCTGCTGTGGCAACCTGAGGTATCAAGGCAGGTACTTAGAATGCTGCCTGGAATCAGGCAACTTTTAGTAAGTCCCATTTTAGTCTGGAGAACACCACAAAATCTACAGGTATGCGACCTCCCTACCAAGGCCAGACAGGAAACACACCTGTAACAAAGGAACCATATGGAATAAACGGGAACTAGAAGAGGACATACAAACACCTAGAGCCGTAATTAACACAACTTCTAGCACATGGATTACAAACCATCCATTCACTTACCTCCACTGTGTCGAGAGAGGTCTGGCAGGATGACACCAAAAGTGTTTGTGCCCTCATGAACAAGGGGATGTTTGGGAATGCCCATGGGAGGGGATGGAGCCTGGGTGTTTTTTGAGGATGATGTTCTTTCTAAGAAAGATTTGATATAGAGTGAGTCAGCTCAGGGATTGGATCGGAAAACGCTGCTCACTGCCTCTCACAATATGCTCATTCCATGAGACCTCTTGCAGGACTAAGCCCTGGATCCAAACCACAAGCTAAACAGTCAAGGGAGCAAAAGGAGACGTCCCCTGTCAGCCCAGGGCCTCTTGTGCTGTGGGTGATTGTTCGTCTGCAGTACTGCACTTTGCGGTGGTGCCACCAGCTCCTGCCCAGGTTTCAAAGCCCATTCTCATCAGGAAATCACAGTAGGTGGTGAAACCAGGCAGGCTGAGAGCTGGGATTATTCAGCTTGGAGAAAAGAAAGATGGGCTTGGAGCAAGCTGCTCTAGTGAAAGGTGTCTCTGCCCATGGAGGGGGTTGGAACTGGATGAGCTTTGAGGTCCCTTCCAACCCAAACAATTCCATGATTCCAAAACTGCAAACTGAAATCCACAACTAGAGAAAGAGGCTCAATAAAATACGATGGAAGCTGCATTTGGCCACAGCTTTGCCCAGGACACCGGGCAGATGGACTTTTGGCCTGTAGCAGTATCATGAATTCCCCAATACACAACGTTCTTAATAAAAATGTTAAACTATCCTGTTCTTGTACATTGGAATCAAAAAATATTGTTTGCATGCTTCAGAGTATGGCCACCAGCATCCACGCTGGAAAGGAAAAAGACTGCTTTGATTAGAAAGGCTCTTCTGCTTGTTGCTGTCTGCACGCAACTATCAAACCAGCTGGGTTCTGCTCTGCAGAGAGATTTCACTGCAGTGTCTGCAGAGCAAACCAGAAGGGGTTTCTTGCTCTGCGAAAACTGGATGCAGCCCAGAGAGTCTTTTGTGATACTCTGAATAAAGCAGAACAAGGGCTGGCTGCTCCCTACCTGAGCTCCTTGAGGCAAGAGGTGGAGAATTCTGAATAATCATCCCCAAAATAATATTATCAAGCTTTTCACAGCTTCTACTTACCATGGTCATGCTGTAAGTTTGCCATACAGCTATATTAGGTGTTCTTTGGCAATTAAATTGCAGAACACTCTGCCCATCGCTTAGCAGACAACACACTTGTCATGTACTTGGCACGAATGTGTCCCTGGGCCCAGGGACGCGGTGCTGCACCCACCTTTGCTGGTGCGGAAGGTCAGCATGGCAGGCTGGCCCTCGCCCGCCGCACTCCTCGCCACCATCAGCACCTCGTAGAGGCTGGAGGGCTCCAGCTCCGTGAGCCGCAGCTCGTTCTCGCTGCCTGGGACACGCACCGTGTGCCAGCTCCCCACCACACCAGCGCTGTCATCCAGCTGCAGGGACAGGGAGAGAAAGGTCAGCATCAGCCGGGAGGGGCGCAGATCCCAATGGAATGCTCAAATTCCTCAAAGCTTTCACACACCCAGAGCCCCTTGGCAAAACTGCTCAGGTTTTTCTCCACTGACAGTTTGTCTCCAAGTGCTTCTTGCCACAAATCTCCACTTTTGCAACCACTTTCCTCATGTGCCTTCACTAAACTCCATTGGTTTTCCCACTCCACACATACTCACGCACTTGTTTTGAGGGAAAAAATGATCATTTTCACTCACGGCTGAAAAACAGCAAGAGACCAAGTGATGTTGAAAGACTCCAAGAGCCTTCAGCTGTGTGTGTGACATTCAAGGGCTGAACCCAGCATCCTAATGAGAAGGAGATGTTCCCTGAACTATCCCAGCTTTTCCTGCACTGCGGCGTTTTAAAGTATTTATTGGCTAAAGTGGGCAATGAAAAGTGTGTCTTTGTTAGTTTTGGAGGCTGGAAAAGAGGAAGCCACCAGGGAGACCAAGATTTGGGTTTTATTAATGCATGTTTCCCTTTTCTTTTTAATAAAACCCCACTTTTTCATTTACCAGTGAAATCACCAGCTCCACTGAAGAAAGACGAGAGATTCCGGGTAGTCTCTTAATGCTTGACCTTTGCTGGAGAACATTACCCCAAATCCCAATGGAAAAGGCAAGGATTCCACCACAAATAAACTCCTAAACAATATAAGACTTTACTAAAACATCGAAGGCAGATCTGAATGCTGGGGATTATCAAAGGTTATGGCAGAGGGCTTTGTTCAAGCATTTTCTTCTGAAGCAACAACTCTTAAGGCTTTTATTCCCTTATTTTTGATATATAAAAGAGGGAAATCAATAAAATAATTTGATGGCAGAAAGAAACCACCACCCTAAAAACCCCACAGCAAACTCCCTACTGAGCAACGCACGAATGAGCACATTTAGTGTGGAAAGGATTGGTATGAGTGAAGGGCAAGCATCAAAAAGGTCAAAGAAGCATTCTAAGCTTTCAGCGCTGATGTGCACCAAGCACCTCTGAATGAGAAACTGTAGCAACAGACTTTGGCACTGGGGTTCCAGGAACTAACAGGTCAAAAACCTAAGCGTTCCCTCCAGGCTAAGACAAGATCAGGATGTGGAGGATTAAAAAGCTTATGAAAAATAAACCAAACAGCTTTGCCATGCAGGGAGCTG
This sequence comes from Psilopsiagon aurifrons, assembly GCA_025447955.1. NCBI lineage: Eukaryota > Metazoa > Chordata > Aves > Psittaciformes > Psittacidae > Psilopsiagon > Psilopsiagon aurifrons. The sequence goes on from JAOEHY010012471.1 coordinate 9,743, forward strand.
TTTGCTCGGGAGAAGGGGCACGGGCATTGCTTGCTTCTGATGCTACTCACTGGCAATGTAAGAACATGATGGGTACCTGCTTTTGAAGTTTTAGTCTAACTTCAGATATAAGTTCTAATAGAGTTTAGGAGGTAGAACTGCAAACTCTGAGACATGTCAGACTAACAGCTTCCTTTCCCACCTCAGCCTTCCTTGAAAGATTCAAGCTTGCTCCCTCACGCAAATGCATTCTGAACCTCACTCCAGAGCCCCATTCCCCACAGACCATAATTATATGTAAAGGGACTGAAACCCAGGGCTCTGCTGTATAAATCTCACTTGAAACTGTTAGAACAGTGTCCCTGTGACTTCAGTCACCTCTATAGGAGCTGCCTGCGTGGCCACCTATGTGCTTCAACCATACCCCATGTCCCTGACATTGTTAACTCCAACACTGCAGCAACAACTGGCTCTTGAGCACCCTACACCCAGGAGGACACCATGGTGGGGAGGTGTTACCTTGCGGTACTTGACAAAGTAGGCATTGATGGGCAGGCCCCCATCGCGCCCCGCACGCCACACCAGGGTGTAGGTGTCCGGCTTCGGTGTCTGCGGGGGGCTGAGGATGATGGGGGCCTCAGGGGCAGCAGCCCCACTCCAGCCTTTATCTGTGGCAGCTGCATCCAAAGAGAGTTTAGTTGGAGGCGAGCTTGGGAATGCTGCCGCCGCACCAGGGTCATCATCGCGCTGGGTAACGTCCGCAGGAGATGGTTCTTCTGCTTCTGTGGCAGTTTCCAAAGGAACTGCAAAGGGAGGAGCCTGGTTACATCTTCATGATGATGTATGTTCACCCCATGGGGAGGGGACACTAAATCATTTCACACTTAAACAGAGGGGATTTAGATTAGATATAAGGGAGCTCTTCCATGAGGTGCTGAGGCGCTGGCACAGGGTGCCCAGAGGAGCTGTGGCTGCCCCATCCCTGCAGTGCTCAAGGCCAGGTTGGACACAGGGGCTTGGAGCACCCTGCTCCATGGAAGGTGTCCCTGCCCGTGGCAGGGGGTTGGGACTGGATGGGCATTAAGGTCCCTTCCACCAAAGCCGTGATGATTCTGTGATTCCAACCGTGTCATTTCCAAACAAGTGCTGCTGCAAAGAGCCACTGCAGGAGGTGCCTGCACAGCCCTGACCCTGCTAGGCTATGTTTTCAGGGCAGAACAGTTGGTTTTCGTTCACTTTTTGGTTTGGGTTTGGTTTTCAGAGGACTGGAGAGACAAATCCTGAAACACAACGTCTGCAGGCCTGGCCTGACTCTGAGCAATGAGGGGCAATGCATGCTAAGAGCCAAGAAATAATAAATATACACCTAAACTCGTGACACAAACGGGGTAATTTTACATGCCTGCAGTTGTACAAGGAACTCTTCATGGCCCGAGCTGGCGTGCACACAAGAGGACATTCTCCTGCCTCCGTTTCTGAGGTTTCAGCTGTAATTTCCATCAGCTTTGAAAGCTGCACGACTTGCCTGCTTCGTTTGGGATAAACTCAGTTTACAGGCAGATCTAACCTGGAATTTAATACCATGGCATTCCTAGAAATCCTGCTCCTGCCTCCTCCATCCTATTTACTTTTCCTGGTATGAAGAAATAATTATATATGTATATATATATAAAATATGATGGGTTTGTGAGTCCAAAAGCACTGTTGCGGCGACGCACGGCTTGTCAGCATTCCAGGCGGGAAAGGGGTGGCAGGTTGGACATCTGAGATTACCCAGGACGAGTAAATGTCAGTGTTTAAAGCAGAAGGGGCTGGGAAGTGGTGCAGCTCTGGGCCTGCCAGATGTTCTTCTCCCTTCCCGGCCTTACAGATTTGTGTAGGTTTATGTTACGTGCCGGGGTCTGGAAGGGGAAGGGAATGAAGGGAACTTGGTTTACAAAACAAACAGATTCCTTGGTAATGTAAAGCCTCGGCAGCAGCGTTCGCCTGCCTGACTCAGATTCCTCCCAACCTCCATTAAAATACCAGCAGCAAGTGTGGCTGCTATTTTTGGCCACTTTTGAAGAAAGCTGGGGAGGAAAATTCTCTTTTCAAATTGAAGCCACGCTTGCAGCGAGCAGTCCTTGTTTGTTCCTTCCCATTTATCCAGCGACGCCACCGAAGGCAAAGCCAGGAAGGAGGGAACAACGGCAGGGAGGACATCCCTAAAGCCAGATGGAGTTTGCTTAAGACATCAGACACCCCTAGAACCAGCTCCCAGGGAAAGGGTATCCACGACTGTCAGCGAGGCAGTGGGAAAGGGTGTTAATATTGGAACCAAATGCCGGAGCCGGTCGCAGAGGCAGAAGGGCTGTGGTGGACCCGGAGGGTTTGAGGGTGGGCACAATGTGGTTTGACACCCGCCAGCGCGGGGGAAATGGGCTCTTGAGCGTGGAGAATGAGTTGCGGTTTCAGCTGGTGACAGGAGACCTGCAGTCAGGGCTGTGTTTATTGCTGCAAAGGGGGAGTCGTCAGCAACCGGGAAGGAGGTTGTCGCTTTGCTTTGGAAAACAAGCCCTGGGTAAAAATTGCCATGGAGCAGCACGGATGCTGAGTTCTGGCATCACTGCTTCCCACAGAAGCCAGCACATGAGGCTCCTCTTGCTGCCATGTCATTATGCAACTTTTTTTGGCCTTTAGTGGCCTTTTGTGCCGTCCCCTTCCCCATCGCCACTGAGACTCTTCCTTCTCGGCCCCCCTGTGGAATACGAGCAGTACCACGTTGGCTCAGGCCAAAGGCACCCGAAGTCCTGCCTCCAGCAGCAACCAGAAGACTGAATGCCCCAAATTTAGGTATTAAAAGAATGTCTTCCTAGCTTTCCACAGGGTCCCAGACTGGTTTGGGTTGAAAGGGATCTTAAAGCTCCTCCAGCTGCAATCCCTGCCACGGGCAGGGACACCTTCCATAGAGCAGGGTGCTCCAAGCCCCTGTGTCCAACCTGGCCTTGAGCACTGCAGGGATGGAGCAGCCACAGCTTCTCTGGGCACCCTGTGCCAGCGCCTCAGCACCCTCACAGGGAAGAGCTTCTGCCTCAGAACTCATCTCAGTTTCCCCTCTGGCAGGTTAAAACCCCTTCTCCTATCCCCACATGTCACTCTTACTTTCCTTCTCTGTAACACGCAGTATTTCACAGCTCACTATCATGTCTTTCCCTCATTTTGAGCCCTCACCTTTCCAGGCTCTCCTCCTGCAGAAACTATTCCCAGCTCTATAACCCATCTGACACATTTTACAGCCCCTCTGCCTGTTCTTCTACAGGCTTCTTGACACTGGGTGCAAACACACCAGCAGCTTTCAACCCACTGGCATGCCCCCGGTTCACATTGTCTTTCATCTGCATTGTGCAAACAGATCACATTCCCAGGAGCTGCTTCCGGGCTTCTCCTCCGAACGCAGTTACTGCCATGGATGCAGCCAGCCCAGCTGTCTAAAAAAGACTTAAAATAAGGGCTGTGGGTAGAGGATCCTTAGGATCATTTTGCATTTTGGTGGTTTCTCACTATGATGGCAGCTGAAGTTGCCCTGCCCGCTTTGAGGAGTGTGCAGTGAATCATGACATGGAATAGATCCAGCAGGAAAGGGGAAAAAAAGACATCTTTTCAGCCAAATAAACTCTCTGACTCTGTGCTTGCAGCAGGGAACGAGCTGTGAGGCTGAGCTGCTCCAGGTGATCCTACCACTAGAAGAACTGCACTGCTTAAGTCATTCAGGTGCTTCGGAAGTGTTACCTGGCACCAGTTCTTCACTAAACCTCTCTCTGCCCGAGCATGTCTTGTGGTGTGGCTGAGCGCTGCTCTAAACCCTAGCAGCTCCCAGAAACGACTCAAGGACTTTTATATCAAACCCAAACGTCTCTACCACCCTCTGCTCCGTCATCAGAGGCTGGTACAGCATATTAGGAACTGATAATAATTAATAAACAGAACATTAAAACTGCCATAAAACACTGAGGTAAAGCAGTGGGGGTTTTCTGTGACACAGACTGGATTTGGGATGCGATTTAGATTTGTTTCCACTCAGCAAGGTCCAACAATAACTTATTTATACAACTACATGATGGGATCGCTTTCTGGAGGTTTCTTCTTTCTTTCCCCCTCCCTCCAAATGAACCTTCCAGCATCTCTTCAAATTACTGACTTGAGTTTTAAGGTATAGTTGCTGGTAAGGAAGAATATTAAATATAGGGCCACATATTAAATTCCAGTGACCTTAAATCTCACCAACATCCAGCTGAGTTTAGTAAGGCGAGATGCTGAAAGAGCTGAGAAACTTAAATCACTTCATGCCTCTAAAAATATGTATCTAAGTTCTTGTGAAGGGAACCTGGGGGAGCTTAAACCTGTTATTAATATCACATAATATTCCAGTGTGAAGAAAGGGAACCTCTTTTTGCCACCTTGCCTTCAGTAAAAGAACTGTCATTTCCTAGTAGCAACTTCATGAACTAATTCTCAATCTGTTCAGCCTGGAGAAGAGAAGGCTCCTTAGGGGGAGACCTCAGAGCAGGTCCAGTGCCTAAAAGGGCTACAAGAAACCTGGAGAGGGGCTTTGGCCAAGGGCCTGCAGGGACAGGACAGGGGAATGGCTTTAACTGCCAGAGGGGAGATTGAGATGAGCTCTTGGGCAGAAGCTGTTCCCTGTGAGGGTGCTGAGGCGC